>JAVTVY010047054.1:0-23232 GCA_036873755.1 Hanleya hanleyi | reverse complement strand
TGTTATATCTAGTCGCCCAGTTAGATATCTCTTATTTAGGCATCAGTGGGTGACTTTGTTATATCTAGTCGCCCAGTTAGATATCTCTTATTTAGGCATCAGTGGGTGACTTTGTTATATCTAGTCGCCCAGTTAGATATCTCTTATTTAGGCATCAGTGGGTGACTTTGTTATATCTAGTCGCCCAGTTAGATATCTCTTATTTAGGCATCAGTGGGTGACTTTGTTATATCTAGTCGCCCAGTTAGATATCTCTTATTTAGGGATCAGTGGGTGACTGTTATATCTAGTCGCCCAGTTAGATATCTCTTATTTAGGCATCAGTGGGTGACTGGTAGCAGTGTTATATCTAGCCGCCCAGTTAGATATCTCTTATGTAGGCATCAGTGGGTGACTTTGTTATATTTAATCGCCCAGTGAGATATCTCTTATTTAGGCATCAGTGGGTGACTGGTAGCAGTGTTATATCTAGTCGCACAGTTAGATATTTCTTATTTAGGCATCAGTGGGTTACTGGTAGCAGTGTTATATCTAGTCGCACAGTTAGATATCTCTTATTTAGGCATCAGTGAGTGACTGGTAGCAGTGTTATATCTAGTCGCACAGTTAGATATATCTTATTTAGGCGGCATCAGTTGGTGACTTTCTACTACAAGCGTCAGATCGCATATTTCATATTCAGCCGTCCTCCGTGAAGAATCTCCTCTTATATTATCGAAATACCTCATTAAAAAATATAAGTAATTCAGACAGAGAATTGAGGTTTAATGTAGTGTTCAGCAATATTTCATCTATATAGCGACGATCAGATAAAATTATAAGTACTCAAGCCAATAACTTAGTAATCCAACACATTAAAACGTACAATAAAACTTATGCAACAAACCGATTTCTCTCAAATAACCCAAGATGCAGTCCTCCCTCCCCCGACCAAAAAAATGTTCCAAAGTAGTCACTCGATAAAAAGCATCTCTTACAATCCTAAAATCTATGCAGTCGATAAGAATGTTTCACCGTGAGATCTACGTGGCATGGAATACACCTTGGGAATGGCTCTTTTTTTCTTTTTTTTGAGTAAATATTCGTGAGTCAATCGGGTATGGCCGATTCTACATCGTCTGTTCATGGCTTGATCGAAAAGTTTCTGGCTGTTCAGATGGGTATAGCCTACAGTTTTTTGAACTTGTTATTATTCACAGCATCCCATAAAGACTGAAACAGCCGTCTCACAAAAGCACAGATGAAGGGTCTGAAATCGCTATATGGGATCCCAACAGGATCAACCTCATCACCTAGGGCTGCCTTAGCCATTCTATCAGTCTCAGTATTACCTTTCATGCCAACGTGACTAGGCAACCAACAAAACACAATATCAATCTGTTGATCAAATCTACAGTCATATACTTGTAGAATATTGAAGATAGGGGGATGAGTCTATGTTCTACTTTTAATCGCTTGAAGACATAACAGCGAATCTGAAAATGTGACATTTTTTCCTTCTAGTGGACCCAATACCTTCCAAAGCTAACAATATAGCTTTAGTTTCTGCAGTGAATATCGAACATTTACATGGTAGTCGACAGGTTTTCGTTTTGGAACTAAAGATAGTAGCACATGCTACTCTCTCGCCATCTTTAGAACGAACTTCTTGACAGTCTTCATGTTGTCGCCAGACAATCATTGCATCCCCTCTACAAGTTTCTTAACGATGAAGTAAAATAAAGTTAAAGGGGAACCCAAATCGAAAACTAGATCTTCTGGGGGAGAAAATTGTCGACCGCTTCTCTCTTGCAGGAAACTAATAATAACCTATGTTTATATATGTTGACTGTAATTGGTATTTTTTTTATGAATTTGGAGCTAAATACAAGCGTCTAATCCGTCATTCAATAATTAGCCGCTACCCATTACAGAATTTTCGCATCCATATTCCAAAGACCTAATTCATATAACATCATCACCAAATCCAAAGAGAAACACGCTATACATAAACATAGGCAAGTTTCCTGCAACAGAGGAGCGGTCGACCATTTCCAATTCAAGGCATCATAATGTTCTAAACAAAATATCAAATCTGTATCACTGATCAGTATTCTTAATCCCATGATTTCCGTTGTAAAATCTTTATATAGAGAACGATGTATATTATCCACGCTTTGATTGTGCCTGTTCATATGAACAACATAATGATCTTGAAGTACGCCGAGTTCATACGGCCCCTAGCCCCGGGTTAAGCGGAATTAAACACAAGTTACGAAACACCACACTATAGATCATGCACGCTACGCTCGTATTTTGCTATCAGGATGTATCGCCAAATTAAAGAAACTTCGAGTGGACGCGCTTGGTGGTATAGCCCTGTTTCTGCAATAATGTTTCGTAAAATCGTCACATTTTACATAGGATCTAGCAAATGCTACTAGGTGAGATATGTGGTCACACTGGAACATTAGTCCAGAAAGGGGTAGGTGACGATGTCAAATTTACGGTCATTAAAATTTAAAGTCGGCGAGAGAGAAGGCCCACTTCATTTTATAGACATAGACGTATAAGTATGATGTGTCATTAAAGCTATCTGTAGTTTCCTTCAAATTCAGTGGGGGTTGCTATATACCCTTCACCACGTCATTTATCTAGCGATTATCCACGGCGAGAATATCGTCTACTAGTATATAGCGTTTGGTGAATGACAAGGAATGGGTTTTGAAATGCTCAGTTTTTGAAAGGCTCTGCATATAATCGTATTCAAAAGAGAACACACATTGGTCAGCCAAAAGAGGTGCACAAGTAGCACACATTGAAATACCTATATGCTGTGGATATGTTGTGTTGCCCTAATTTTGCGAAGATATTATTAATGAGATATTCAAGCAACTCTATAAACAGAAACATCCAATGAATGATCAATAGGGTCTTGATGAGGGATTGTAATACAGAGTCGATAAATCCCACGTGAACATTAAGATGTCTTGCATCTGTACGACATGTATCCTTCCGCTTGAGGCTCGTTAGTAAGACATTTTGAGATTTTCAATATCCACATACATTCAACGCCAGAGAAATAGTGACGCAATACCGTTTCCAAATGATTTTACCTCCTGAACCATAGGAATCTGTAACAAGCGCTATATTTCTTATTTTGTTAGTCAATATTCAGTGATTAAAAAAATCTACAAAGAAGCAAAAGTGTAAGTCTAAGTTCTGGAAATGTTCGAAATGTCTTTAACTTAGTTTCGCTTAGTGACATCACCAAACTCACTTGCATAAAATCTCTTCATCACTCGTAGAAAATAGCCTGTGTAGACTATTATGCGATATGTAATAAATAAATTAAAGTAGGCGTGCGACCATTAGATGGTCGCACTACTTTAAATTTTATTTATTTCATATTATTGGTATATATGACGAATGGCTGATTATTGCACAGAACACATACGCGACAACTGGAGTTTGAACGTTATTAATTTGTTTCTCTCTGCTCGTGGTTGGGATTATATTCGAGGATTTGCACGTACGCACCGGGGCATGTTGACATGTAGTAACTGTATATACTTGCATAAACAAAGTTTGTTCAACAAAGTAGAACGGATCTGAAGAGAACAGCCAGCCATGACACATCAAGCTTTATATAAACCTGTTTATATATGTCATATAAACCTTGGCATTGGATGTGTACACTCTCAAAACGCAAAAATAGATTTAACATCTAGAGGGTTGGAGGAGGGAAAACATTTAGAAAGTGTTGTATTCACCACTTTTAAGTGTTAAATGCAACATTTTGAGCTGTTGCATCCAACACTTAAAAGTGGGGAAACAACAGTTTCTAAATGTTTTCCCTCCTCCAACCTCTATATGTTAAATCTAACATTTGCGTTTTAAGAGTGTAGGTTGGATTGATTCATTGTCACTTCAATGGTGATTCTAATACCAACCCATTTAAGCCGTGTACTCGACTGGTCTGCTAAAATTATTTGCGACCGTAAAATTTTGCATTAATGGTCGCAAATTGTTTCAACGTGCTATGCGAGTCGTCGGATTCATAAACATCTGGCGAACAATTGGGCTCCAAGGCAGCCTCGGGCATTACAACTGCATGAGCGAGCATGTTTTATGTTACATCGAATGTGATTAAATATGCATAAATTTCTAAAGTAATATTATTAATCAAAATATTTCATTCAACTGAACGACAATGGCGTTTTAACTAACATTGGTGTGATTATTTTATCACTGAGCCCTAATGCTGCTAAGCGGCCAAGTTGATAGATAGTTCGCTGCCTCCTGACAATGTCCGCAAAACAGGATGAAAATATTAAAAATATAAATGGTCATGTATACATCTGTGGTAAAATTGGAAAAAAAAATTCAAAAAAGCGATAGTAGAGGAAATGAAGGTTTCCAATCATCAAGCGGAATAGTTCAGCAGAAAATGTCCAAATTCAGCGAATTCTACAAAAAGATGCGTTCAGGAGAAAGGATATCACGATGGAAATGTTTTTTCAACAATCGGGGGCATTACCTAAGGAGAAAAGTCAGATCAGATCGAAAAGATCACGCGCACATCTTCATATGATGATGATTTTGTGAAAATTTTCGGAAGAAGCTAGCAAGAAGTTTATGACGAGTTGCGTTCACAAGAGAAGGGAAAAGATGGAAGTGTTCCTGTTCACCGATTAAGTAACACAACTCCGTAAAACAACGTCGGATCCGGTCAAAAAGGACACGTGCACATCTCCACATGGTTTTGATTATGTGTAGTAAATTTGGCAAGAATCTAGTGAATTACAACACATATAAGGGAAGACGTTATGACATGTGTTCACAAGAGAAGGTAACAGATGGGAGTGGGTTTTCTCGACAACAAGGAGTATAACATCCTCGCGAGTGAGTGTATCCCTCGATAGGCAACGAGTCCAGAACACCAAAAACGTCCAGGTAAACCCTCAGCGAGGATTTAGGTATTACCTGGACTTGTGCAGGTGGGATATAAAGGTTCGGGTGATGACACACACATGACACTTGCATGTATTGTCTAAGTAGGACACTTTTCCAGAAAATATTGTTAGGCGACTGAATTTCAAGATGGTGGCTATTTTCCAAGATGGCCGCCATTAGACCCTGATACGGTAATTATTTAGCTAGAGGAAGTTATGAAGTTTATGACTTTATTGATTTTGGTGTTCATTAATATGATTTTAGGCAGAGGAAAACTGATTCTGGTATATGTAATGCTTACAACGTTACCTTCTATCATTTCTGTACTGGTGGTGTAAATGTATCAGCGTTGCGCCATGTTGTGAGTAATTCGAGTTTTCATTGTTCTCATTGATTCGAATTTTCGCATTCGGCTGAGATTATGTCTCACATAACAACTGGGTAATTGATCGCATGCATCATTCTAACGTTGGAAATTGACACGTATCTTTACTGCAACCCGGTAAATGTCCTATTCATTGGGTTACCTGGCTCCCTTTGCCATACTTGTGTGCGTTGAGTGAGTGACTGGATGGTTGTGATGTTTGGAGATATATGAATCGGATAAGAGGCCCTAATATACGCTAATTTGTACCCGTATTTTCAAAACTATACTACTAATAGGGCTGCCGTAGCCATTTCACCATCTTCATTATTTCCTTTGATGCCAACGTGGCTGAGCAACCAACAAAACACAACATAAATCTGTTGATGAAATCTACGGTCAAATAACTGTAGAATGTTCAAAATGGTGGGGTGAGCTGAAGTTCCACTCTGCATAGCATGACAGTGAATCTGAGAATATGAAATATTTTCCTCCTATGGTAGACCGAATACGTTCTGAAGCTAACAATAGAACTTTGGCTTCAGGAGTGAAAATCGAATTTCTACCTGGAAGTCGACCGGTTTTAGTGGTACTTACCTTTGTGGGAAGAAGATACGGGAGCATCCTCGCAAGACAGTTTACAACTGTGGAGAAGCGGACGCTTCCAAGGTGGGAAGACGAATCTATCTGCAGACTGGAATACTTACAAGGAGAAGCAGACGTATCCACGCTAGGGAGACGAACCGACCTGTAAGAGGGGATTTCTCACAAGCGCATAGGTATGCACGGTGGGAAGACGAACCTACCTATACTGTGAAATTCTTTCAATGAGAAGCATGTGTATCCACGGTGGGGAAACGAACCGACATGTATTAGGAGATACGTACCAACCAGGTGAAGACAGACGTGTCCATGTTGGGAAGACGAAGCAATCTCTGGAACCATACGTACCTGTGAGGGGAAGACGGTCATATACACGGTGGGAAACCGTTAAGCCGCTATCCTTAGCCTCGATCCAGCGACATTCCATACCAAGAGAGGGGCCAGCAGCCAGGCCGCCATTCACATGGAGAGAGATACAGAGAGAGAATTAAGATTTAATGTCGCGTTCATCAATATTTCAGCTATATAGCGCAGATCAAACAAAATTATAAGTACTCAAGCCAATAACTTAGTAATCCAGGCATTAAAACATACAGACATTAAAACTTATGTAACAAACCGATTTCTCTCAAATAACACAAGATGCAATCCTCCCTCATCCGACTATAGGGCCTTGAATCAAGTCACGGAGAAGGACGCCTACCCCCTACCACGGATAAATGATCTGCTAGACCATATGTCCGAGTCCGGTTGGTGGAGCACTTTGGATCTCCTGTCTGGTTACTCGCAGGTTGGCATTGCACCCGAGGACAAAAGCAAGACCGCATTCGCCACGAGAAGGGGCTATAGAAATTTCAGGTTATGCCCTTGGGACATTTGAGCATCTGATGGAAGCCGTCCTAGACGGGTTCCACTATGATACCTGCTTGATTTACCTAGACGACATAATCGTCTTTGGCCACACGCTTGAACAGTTGATGCAAAGGTTGGAAGACGTCTTCGTCAGATTGCAGCAACACGGTCTAAAGCTAAAACCATCCAAAAGTACCATAGGTACTCGAGAGGCGTTGTATCTAGGACACGTTGCCTCTGAGGAAGGAGTCCGGACAGACCTTAACAAGATTCGATCTGTTCAAGAACGGCCGTTACCCGTGACACAGACAGAAGTTCGCGGCTTCCTGGGTCTCTGTAGTTACTACAGGAAGATCATACGGGACTTTGCTACTATCGCCGCTCCATTACTTCAGCCTACTGAGAGGAAAAAGACCTTTTTGTGGGATGGAGAGACCCAAAACGCCTTCGATACGCTCAAACAGAAACTGACGACGTCACCGGTTTTGGCCATGACCGACTGGAAGGAGCCCTTTGGCATCGATACTGACGCCAGTAACTTCGGAATCGGCACTGTGCTCTCTCAAAGAATCAGCGGAGAGGAACGAGTAGTGGCCTACGGCAGTAGTCCTTGCAAAGTCCGAACGGTCATACTGCGTAACCGGTCGTGCCCTACAGGCACATCTTATTTAGATCTCTATCTCTACAAAAATGAAGCGGGCATTCTCTCTCGTCGACTTTATGACAAAAGAGATGATTACAATTTCGACATCGTAAACTATCCCTTTCTGGATAGTAATATTCCAGTGGGACCTGCATATGGCGTATACATATCTCGCTTAGTAGCATTTGCTAGATCCTGTGTTAAATGTGATGATTTTAATCAACGTCACAAAACATTGTTGCAGAAACTTATAAAACAGGGCTATTCCACCAAGCGCCTCCACTCAAAGTTTCTCAAATTTGGCGATACATATCGCATGCTGATAGCAAAGTACGAACGTAGCGTGCAAGATCTATGGCGCTACGTTTCGTAACTTGTGTCTAATTCCGCTTAACCCGGGGCTAGGGGCCGTATGAACACATGTACTTCAATATCCTCATGGTGCTCATATGAACAGTCACAATCAAAGCGTGACTGAGATACATCTTTTTTGGATAACCACTCTAAAACGAATATTACGGATTAAGAATACTGATCAGCGATACGGATTTGATATCTTTGGAACATCATGATGTCTTGCCGGCATCATTGAAAACTGTTGACCGCTTCTCTCTTGCAGGAAACAAGCCTATGTTTATGTATACTATGATTGTCTTTTTGAATTTGGTGCTAATGCTTTTATATGGAAAATGGAATAGGTCTTCGGATTATGGACGCGGATATTCTCTAATGGACGACGGCTGGATTATGAATGACGGACTAGACGCGTGTAATTTAGCGGTGGTTTACTTCGTAAAGTACTTCCGTCAATACCTGTACGGTAAAACATTTCTGCTACGTACGGACCATGCATCCCTGCGTTGGTTCATGAATTTCAAGGCGCCCGAGGGCCAGCTGGTGCGATAGATTCTAGCCCTGTCGCTTTACACCTTCACGATCGAACACCGGCCAAGCAAGAAACACGGAAATGCAGATGCCCTGAGTAGAAGACCATGTAAACAGTGTGAAGATACAGGGACCCCCGGAGTTGAGCCAACAGCACGGTTAATAAATCGAGATGAAGGCGTCACAGGAAGACTTTGCAAGGGCTCAGACAATAACCCCGAAGTTGAACCTGTCTTAGGAGAGAGAGAGAATTAAGGTTTAACGCCGCATTCAGCAATATTTCAGCTATATAGCGACGACCAAACAAAATTATAAGTAATCAATTCAAAAACTCGGTAAACTAATGCGTTAAAACAGGTACAAACATTAAAATTTGTACAACAAACCAATCTCTCTCAAATAATTTAAAATACAATCCTCTTTCACTAAAAAGATCTTCCAGCGTAGCTGCTCGATAAAAAGTATCTCTTACAATCTTAAAATCTATGCAGTCTATGAGAATATGTTTCACCGTGAGATCTTCATGGCAAGGTATTCAACTTGGAATCGGCTCACCTATCTTAGGATGGAGTTGCTCAAGGAACACGTCCGGCGTGGGGAAATGTCAGAGCACACAACACAGTCACCGAATGCCTTTGGGGTATATACTTTGGATGTCCAAGATGATGTACTTGTGAGAAGATGGCTTGACATTCAAGGGAGAACCATCCGTCGATTATGGGTTGTCCTCCGAATCCTGAGACGAAGAGTCATGGCAGAGTGCAACGATAATCCCACTGGAGGCCATCTGGGCGTGATGAAGACGATATCAAAAATCCGGCAGGCCTACACCTGACCGTATCTTCAAACAGATGTGAGACACTGGTATAGAAGTTGTGGAGTGTGCAGCCGACGCACGGGCAAGAAACCCAAAGGGCCAGACCGAGGACAGACGACAGTAATTCCCAGAGAAGGATAGCCGTATACCTACTTGGACCGATATCGACGACGGACAACGAAAACGCGTTTACCCGCCGGGCCGTCAAGCGCTCGGGTACGGCGAGGACACCCGGCCCCCGCCGGCTTCGACTTCCACGACTCAACGCCTGGACCCTCCTCCCCACCACGGGACCCAGCTGCGGAGGCCTGGCTCGGAGTTGGGACGACGTGACCATCATGGTCACCCCCATAATTCCATAACTGCCGCTACCAGACTCCCCGGAAAACACGCCGGATACCAAAAGACGATATGCGTGTGGGCGAACGGGTCCGTCTAATTGGACCCGTGGGCGGACAGACCCCAGTGACAGATACCCGACACCAGCCCGCATAAATCTGGACACTAGCCGACAGCAGCTGATCAGTCCGGAATGAGGCCTGCGAAGAGACAATTCATCGGGACGGCCTGGGGATGGTGATAGGATGGACGTACAAAACCAGGTCGTGGACCAGCCAGGAGACAGCCGGATTCCTGCAGGACCTGTAACACCCATGTGGAACTAAGGCCCGTGTGATTGACTTTGCTGATGTTATCTATTTACCGATCAACAGCACTGAAAAATGGGGGAAATATTGTGGAACGATGGACTGGGGCATGGCGGTTTTTGCAGGCCGTAGTGAAGCCTGTACGCCACCATTTTCCCGGAACTCTCGGGGCATGGCCTGGGGAGTATAATACTGACCCCGAAACCGCCCATGTGATTGTTTATTGAACTACAAACAGTGTGACCAAGCATCGGCGAGGGCGCCGATATTTCGAAGACGTGGGTTGTGTAACGAATTTTGGTATCCCCCAAACGTTAAATCAGGACTTAACACAAGCCCGAACCGAGGCGCAAATCTGAAACAAAGAGTGGCCGTCATCAGGGAGTGCGGCGAAAATCGGGGTCTACATGATACCACAACGCTCAACATAAATACAGGTATATGACTGAATCAACTTACCGTCCAGTATTTATGTCCATACTGGTCTGTGATATCAGCGGAGAATACTACATAATGATGTTTCCGCTAACAGAGAAAATGTACAAACAATATACAGCGATATAATCGGCGGTAATGAAAGTGAAACTAGAAGTCGGGAATTCCCCCAAAGTCTGCTTGGTGATAACGGTTGGAGTATCGTTCCTAAACTGTACAATGGTGTGGGAGGTCTTTAACTGGAAAATGCAGATGGCGCGCGCCAAATTGAGACGGTTCATCCGGGTAACACGCGTTATGTGAACGTTGGCCGATGGGTATAAAAGTGACTGCATCGAGCAAAAACGACATACCTTCCCAAGCAAGACATTATAAGGTAAAAATAATCCAGCGTACTGGTACGGTAAGACGGGTTTTATCTAGGGACAGGGGATATACTCGGGAGACCAGGGATGTTATCGGTGGACTGTCGGGGAAATTTTTGCGCTGGGCTGGATCGGACCTCGGTAACGTATTACAGCGGTATTGTCGGCAAAACGCGGGCAGCGTTCGGGCGACTGGTGATATTCCAAGAGTTGTGGAATCGCGCTTCTGATACGGAGGAGGCACCTACGGACCAGAAGACAGAGGGAAATCACGATCTGCCGTACCTGCGGGATTGGAGGAAGAAGTCACACTCACAAGCCAGTTTACTTGCACCGACCCCGAATTGTCCACGGCGGAGACATAACGCTGTCTGAGAGCGTTCTCACCGTGAAACGGGTGGTAGGACACTGGTACTTTGGAGGGAAGATGATACGGGAGCATCCTCGCAAAACAGGTTACAACTGTGGAGAAACGGACGTTTTCAAGGTGGGAAGACGAACCGACCTGTTTTCTGGGGGCAATATACCTACCTTGGGAGAGAAGAGAGCCGCTGTTTCCGTAGCCTCGCTCCAACAGCCGGGAGAAGGAAGGACGTCGAGCCGCTATCCTTAGCCTCGCTTCTACGACATTCCATACTAAGAAAGGGGCCAGCAGCCAGGCCGCCCCTATGATTACCTACCGTGTGGAAAGGGCCAGCAGCCAGGCCGCCCTTTACAAGGAACTTTATATTATCACTGTACATATATACATCTTTTAACCAAGATCACCCTGTATATTCAGATGAATATTATTGAATATTATTTGACTCCATATCAGCCTTGGTTGTCTCTAAACCAATCTGATTAAAACTCAGACTTAATAACCGCTCCTCTATCGGACATGTCACTAATTAAGATCTGGGACAGACTGTATCTTAAACCTGTCGCACATGTCACACTGGCGACCAATCGCAGTCCAACTTCAACGGGCTAATAGGTGCCTATCCGAATATTTCTATGGTGAACGAAGGCGCAGAAAAATCCAACCCAGGAGGCTGACGAAGTTCTTGCTCTCAATGAGCAATCACCGAAAATTATTATTTGCTCGGATAGGCACCTATTCGTCCGTTGAAGTTGGACTGTGATTGGTCGCCAGTCTGACATGCGCGACAGATTTAGGATACGGACTGTCCCAGATCTCAATTAGCGACATATCTTGAGTTTTAATCAGATTGTCTCTACACTCTCCTGCTTTCTCGATACAGACATGGTGACAGGCCGAAGTGAATCTCTAGTTGGCAAGGACTAGTGTCGGCACCATTTAACGAGACTAAGCTCAGCTGCATCCCGTTCACTGATCGGCCCGGCACGTGTTACAATATTTTATATGCATTGGGGTAAGTCTCGTCTTCTTGGTGGTGAGATAACGATTCTTGCATGTCAGTTGTATCAAGTTACTTTTTTGAAAGCTATGGTTAATTCTATATCCCAATTCTATACCTTCATTCCGTCCAATGTTTATCATTCAAACGGATATTTAAAGAATCTGTTTAGATTCGATTTGTATGGCCTCATTTCAGAGTGAATTCATGTAGATATTCATGTATTCTACGACGGATGGATCACTACAAGCTTACCACGAGACTTAGCCTACTTGCCTTTGGTCCAAGCTAATTGATGACGCTGAATCCGCCAATGTAATCGTCAAGAAGAAGTCATTTGCTGATCCCATATCAGAGTTTCGATTCTCGCGAATTAGGCCTGTTAGTAACAAGCGTTCTGACAGCCTCTATAGCTCGCCTTTTGAATTGGTGTCGAGGATTGCAGCATTACGGATCGACAAATTTGAGGCTTTAATAACTATGACTGGGCTTCATAAGGTTCAAAATTAGGGATATGCGTTAAGGCTATGCAATACATACCTGCTAGGTTAGGACATCATCTACAAATTGAAAAACGTGAATGCTAAGCACTGTCGTCCATTATGTACCTGCTATAAATGGGTACGGTGAATACATGTACAGGTACTGCAGTATTTTCTTATTTTATTTCTGTCACATGTAATTCTAACCAAATCATCACTCTCCTAGTGCCTAAGTGTTGATGTATCAGAAACGAGTGTTTCAGTATGGCAAATACAATAGAATGTATCACTGAATTATCCTTCACATTAATGTATTCTTAAATGGAGCATACCCGACTCAACACAGCAAACAGTACATCGGACAATTAAAGTTTCAAGATTTTCAGTGCGCTTTCTCGTATTCAGTTCGAGACAAAGATTTTGGTCCCATTTACCTCAGGGACATTCATAAACGTAAATACAACAAAACAAAGGGCGGCTTAAGACGTATTCTCAGTCTCCTTCTTCTTGGTCTATCAGCTTATCGTGTTCCCTCGCACGAATAGTGAATTTTCTGCACTGTTTTCAAGAGTTGTGAACCAACTATCATCATCCGCAAAAACCATGGAGTCAATGAGAGGAGACAGTTTCAATTATTGGCAGAAGTTGTTGAAATATCTTGAAATAGACTCTTTCGTCATTTCATTTTTTTGCAACTGCGCAGCGTGTGCGCAGCTTTTCGTGAACTTCCTGTTTGTACCAAGTCGGAAGTTTTTAACGTTAGAGAGATAGGCCGAGTGTTGGAAAACAGTTGATATTTTGTACAACTGTACGTAAAATCATTAAAAAATCTCATGGACTACCGCCAGATAGGCGAAAGAACGGCTCCGGATATTTATTCACCCTGAACACAATTTAGTTCCACAGAAAAAGTACTTTTCCCGAGATATGACCCACTTTCAACCTGGCCAGGATGCGGCCGTTGGTACAAGTGACCTTTCGTGACCTCGCCTTGTGCGCATGCCCATGCAGTTACCCTAGATTTGTAAGGGCGATCTCAGCTATTACGAAATATTATCAATCTAAGAATTTATACACATATCATTTAGTTGTCGTCATGCAATGCTAATTCAAATGATTTGATAAAAATAATTTCAAAAATATTTGAACGTTTTGCATTTTTTGGGGGTACACAAGACCTCTCTTTTGACCTCGTTTTTGGATCACAATTCAGTAGCATTCAAGAACGACCGGGACTTATTAGCCCAGGCCCTGCAATACGCCCTATGACCATTTTCACGGAGCAGCCTACTCAAAGGTTAACATGCTTTCACTCCCAAACATAAATCAACCCGTTAGTCTATCAGTCAGCCTGCTGTGATTTTCGGAATGCAAGGACTGCAAAAGACAATGTTCAATGAATTAATAGTTCAGAATTTCACTTTATTTTTACCTACATGTATTTCACATCTTTCTGACCCAGCCAACCAGATCATTTGTACACGCGCGCATAGCTTAAAATTTTGACGGTCGATACCTGTCAAGAAGTTTATCAGCTTGTTGTGCTTGAAATAAACTTCCGAAAAGATGAACGTCTAGATTTAATAAGGGAATGAACCAGGTACATTTTTATTAATATTGCCGAACGTGTAAATCCTTTGGTGGTCTGTTGCCTAACGACCTGAATTTCTCACATGAGGGACGAGCAGAGGGAGTAGAAACTGAATGTTTACCCAAGGCTCAACGCATCTTGTTTAAATTTTGATTGTTCTCGTCTCATTTGGGGTCTTCCTCGGTCTCACATTTAAAGTTATTAACAATGACAGGCGAGAGAGCTCCTAGACATTATTACTGGCATTTGTCAATTTTCGGTTGGCATACTCAAAAATCAAATTTCCTGCTTCAGATCTATATTGCATGGACGTCAGATACAGAAATTAATATTTAATCGATCAGGTTACAGTACAATGATGCACACATTACACTGGCCTTCTCCTATCTGATAGTTGAATACATCTGATCGAAGACCAAGTCAAATAATTGAATATTCCACTTAAATTCCAATATATCTGTGTCACATTACAGGATATTTTGATGGATTTTCCTTAACTAAATTTGAACCCAATATGAACATTTGTGAATGATTATATTGTTATGACAAGCAAAATGAATACTTCCATATGTATGTCATTAACTTTTGTCATAAAACCGCCATATAACTCGGCTATTCTATCAGTTTTATGCCCAGTTTCAGTCTAGACGTCTTCTTGAAGAGTCATTCCAAGATGCGTGTTTTCATTATTTCGAGTCTGTTGGTCCTCCTGGCCTGTACAGCTGTGGTGACAGAGGAAGGTACGGTTCATTCATTATTCTTCATATCTGCTTTCTTAGATATACAAGTATCGACAAGATGTACCATGCAAAGGTAGGTTACTATTCAGACAAGATACCGAGAGTGGGATACATGCTAATTTATTTAATGTAGTTTGACAATATGTTACACGAGAGAAGAGATCAGGGTAACCTGCTCCTTCATTATATATCCTAGTCCCTTGTCTGTAGTTGAATTACAACACATATAAGGGAAGTGGGAAGAGGTGCCGACATACTGACTGCGTCACATGACTTCACAGAATAGTCTTCTGGTTAACCTATTCTAAAGCACATACAAAGAATCTAACGATTCGTGATATGTGTTGTATCTCAGGTACGCTTTTATTGTACCTGTTCATGTGGCAACTTGGATGATATGACCACACGGCCCCTAGCACCGGCATAAGCGGTATTAGATACAAATCTAGAGAGCTATGATGGAAATGCTCTGACAACTCGTATACTGGTAATTGGTGAGCTGTTTCGCTGTGACAACTCGTACATTGGAGATTGATGAGCTGTATCGTCGTCAGATGTAAATGACGGCAATTAACACAAAAGACAAGTCTGTAAGGCCCGATGTCGACCCAGCATCAACTTCCCACAAATGCCAACATATATCAAAGACCAAAAGGTCTGTACAGGGGGCGGGCCTCGGGGACGAAACGTCCACCAGCAGAATCTCGCCATATACAGGTAAAAATTACAACACATATAAGGGAAGTGGGAAGAGGTGCCGACACCTTTAACTCGCTTTAAAGGTCGGAACTCAAGATTATGGGCTGCTCATACAAAACAAACAAGCACAGTACCTGTACATAAACACAGGGAAAATCTGAAGAGTTGAAGCCTATTCTCGCTATGCATACATAAGTCAGACGACCGATGTCTAAGTTTAATCTCAGTTTATTGCATACACAATGGAGATGGCGGAAGAGATTTTGACAAAAACGTCGTATCCTTTTTGAGTTACACAACATCTCCGCGGGAAACATTTCTGGTTTTCTGAAAGGGAATTTCCACAAAAATCCAAATCCGCATCCAACGTCCAAACCTCTTACTTAGTCCATTCGTTTGTCCATCGCTCGCAAGCGGGAGGTGCTTATATCGATCCTGAGCCGAGTCATCTAAAGACTTAAACAATGGGATGAGGTTTGTTCTGGCTGGGCTAATCAGTGTCCAGGATAATCGGAACTGAGGGCGCTCTCGTGTTCTAGGACATGTAGGCACCGTCGTCATATGATTGATTTTTAAATCCTACTCACTCACTCACTCAAACAATGGAACATGATGCTTCAATGCTTTGCTCTCAAAATTAAGACGATATATCATGGACTGTGGTTGACCCGGTAAGATAATCCGACTGAATGGTGCATCTTGCTTGTGTGCATGGTGCTTCACCGAGACAGCACTATAAAAAGGCGGCATTGGGACCGCTCGGTCACCTGTAGGCATCGTATCACTGAAAAAAAACCCTGTTGAAACGACGTTAAATCCTATTCACCCAGTCGTTCGCCTGTTCATGACAATTACGCTATCGGAGCATATTTCCACTCGTGAATCTCTCACGCGGTACGTATATACCAACGTGTACGCGTTCATTCCGAACTAGTTGAGAGGGAGAGGTTATCATTAGCATGAATAGTCCATAACTTGGACCATATATGTAAGAATGGTGGACTGGCCGGGGGGGGGGCACTTTCCGCGGCCCCCTTCTGTTTTATTTTGCTCTTATCTCCGAACGATAAAAAATTGAGAGCTGAAACTCCATGACCCTAATTATCATATTAGGGTCATTTTTAGCCTATTTACATGACCCCCGAACAGAGGATCAAGGACAAATTCAAAATGGCGGCCATGTGGGGTACCAGAAAAGTGATGTTTTCGTCAGATTTCTTCATTTTTTTTTGCTTTTCTGCATTGAAAAGTGGGTAAAACATATTTTATTTCATATCAGACTATTATTTACTATTTTTTTTTTTTCGAGGAAAAACCGAAAATAAAAAATTGGAAAATTCTGACCGAAAAATCGTCCAAAAATGCTCTTCTTGAAAATGACGTCACGGTGACGTCATCATTGCGGCCATCTTGGATTTGTTTTACATATTCTTGTAGAACTTGACCCAAAGATATGTTGTGGTAGGTTTCAGAATCGCCCAGGCCAGATAGGGTTAACAAGAATTAGTCAATATATTAAACTATATTTGAGAAGGAGCCATCGGTCGCATGCAACGTGTTCATGTCCACAGAGAAGTAGAACCGAGATTTACTTCCAAGACGCTGTTGGCCCATAGTCGAAGATCGTGTAAGCCAAAATGACTCAATGACATGATACCTCTCAAATCGACATCTATGCTACTGTAACCGGTCTTAGTGTAAGGGATTATTCATTGAAGTTCAAACACAGGCTACGAGATGTGAGTTGCATTTTTTATTCAGGGTAACATCAGATAAGATGGGATAAGACACCCGGTAATAACAAACAATAATACAAATAAATACATTGCAATAATATCTTTACAAACAGTAATCAAATATACAATACATCTCCATGGGTGCGTTATGGCTTATCTCAGAAATAAAACATTACGCATTCACAAATAATATACAGTATTCAACTTGTACATATATAATCCAACTTAATCTCAATTCACGCTTTGAGTGTGATTGTTCATATGAACATTACGAGGATCTTGTAATACATGGGATCATACGGCCCCTAACCGCGGATTCAGCGGAATTAGACACACGTTGCTAAATGTAACGCCATAGATCTTGCACGCTACGCTCGTAATTCGCTATCAGCATGCGATATGTATCGCCAAATATGAGAATCGTTTAGTGGAGGCGCTTGGTATATATCTTGTATTACATTCGTGCTACATCTATGTAAAAAGGCATCAGGATTTGTTCCAATGTTTCATGAGAAACAGTTTGGAGACAGATAGACGGGCAGACAGATGAAGGCCTATCCTTACCAGAATTCATTTTGATAAGAATGCAGTCACAAAAAAGTAAACACCTAGGCTATGCTCCTGTGTCTCATTTCCACACACGTGATATTGATGCTAAGATGACAATTACCGCGCTGGCACAGTGACAATTATGTGAAAGTCGTGTAATAGGAAAGAGTCTCTTATTTGGTGTACTTGTTTTTTAATATATTAAAATCATATTTCAAAATGTTCCTTGTTCCATGCAACTAAATGTACATAAAGAAAAACACAAATACTACATTAAAGAACTTCAACATAAATTCTATATTGTCACTGCTACAAAGGCTATGTTAGAAAAGGAAATTGCATTGGAAATTATGTATTAAAGACTTTTAAATCATTTACTCTGTGAACATAATTATCAGAAGCAATGACAAGCTGAGGCAGCCAATATGAAGGACAGTCCAAAGCTTTGTAGATTTATGCAATTCAAATGTGAGTGTGTCACCATGTGTTAATTCGCAGTTAATATATGTAAACCAGTTTGTGCAGTGGGGAAATGCTCTGGGTTATATCTATTCAATCCACAACTGCACCATGTGGCCTCATCCTATCGTGTTTGTGCTTGGTATAAAATGAAGCTGCATAATCAATTGCCCATTGACATAAACCTGTTGTTTGATCCACATTTCTGGTAGGGTCAATTGACACAATATTTGTAAACAGAAACAATTACTAATAAAGAAAACTGATATTTAAAACATTTTTAAAATAATGCTCATATCTAAAATAATTCTGTGTTTTGTCTGCTAGAACAAAGACTATCTTATCTGCTTTTCATTGTTGCCAGTTTGCTCTTTGTGCACTGATGCTGTCAGACCTAGCAACGATGGTTTTGGGGAATTTTAATTTATCTGGATATACTTGCATATCAAACATGTCAGTGTCTCCATGGGACAAGGAACATTTTGATATATGACTTTACTACATTCAAACATAATGCACCCAATAAGAGACGCTTTCCTGTTACACGACCTTTAAAAAATTGTCACTAAAAGGGCAAAAGAGAAGGGCCAAGGGAAAGAGGCAAAAAAAATGACCGATACGTAATTAAGCACGAAAACTTGGGGGTTTGGAGAGAGAGAGAGGATTAAGGTTTAAGGTTAACATTCAGCAATATTTCACCTATATAGCGACGATCAAACATAATTCTAAGTAATCAATTCAAAAACTCGGTAAACTAATGCGTTAAAACAGGTACAAACATTAAAATTTGTACAACAAACCAGTCTCTCTCAAATAATCAAAAATATAATCCTCTTTTACTATAAAAAGATCTTCCAGCGTAGCTGCTCAATAAAAAGTATCTCTTACAATCTTAAAATCTATGCAGTCTATGAGAATATGTTTCACCGTGAGATCTTCATGGCAAGGTATACACCTTGGAATCGGCTCCTGTTTAGTAAATATTCATGAGTTAATCGTGTGTGACCGATCCTACATCGTCTAATCATGGCCTGGTCGAAACGTTTATGACTGTTCAGATGAGTATAACCAACCGTTTTTTTGAACTCGTGAAGTTTGTTATTATCCACAGTATCCCATAAAGATTGAAACAGCTTTCTAACATAAGCGCAGATAGATGGTCTGAAATCGCTGTATGGGATTCCAACAGGATCAACTTCTTCATCTAGAGCTGCCTTAGCCAATCTATCAGCTTCAGTATTGCCTTTGATGTCAACGTGACTAGGCACCCAACAAAACACAATATCTATCTGTTGATCAAATCTGGTGTCATATAATTGTAGAATTTTCAAGATGGTGGGATGAGTTGAATTTCCACTTTTAATTGCTTTAAGGCATGATAGTGAATCTGAGAATATGACATATTTTTTCCTTCTAGTGGATCCAATACCTTCTAAAGCTGAAAATAGAGCTTTTGCTTCTGCAGTAAATATGGTACTTTTACCTGGCAGACGATAAGTTTTAGTTTTGGAACTAAAGATAGTGGTGGTTTGGAAGAGTGGCCCAAAGCGAGATAACTCAAGGAGGGGGCAAGTTGCAGTGTATGAAATATAATGAAGGTACCGATGCTGTCTGTAATGAAATATTGTTATATTTCATGTGGCAATGAAACTTATTTATTTCAAGCAATTTTGCCTACCAAAAGAACTGACGTTTGTTATTATTTAATGCTATAGTTAAAACTAAAACTACTACAGAACTATTGTGGCTGCCACTGTTATCTTAAACGTTGTTGAACTCATTATATTACAAAAATGTGAAGTACAATTGTATAGCTCTGCGGTTTTAAATCTAGGCGTTCTTACTGACCAACGTATTTATGTTTTAAAAGAAGTTATTAATTTTACCACACCAATGGTAGGCCTGTATGTGTGTGTGTGTGTGTGTGTGTGTGTGTGTGTGTGTGTGTTTTATATTAGAAAGGCTTTTATAGAATTGAAAAAAAACGCTCGCACTCTGCCCATGTGTTGTGTTAACATTTTGCTTATATGGTATAACGTATGGCAATTTGCGATTAGGTGGCGGGCCCACTCTTTCTGCGTTTGGATTGCTTACTAATGGTGTCAGACAAGGCGGGATTTTATCTCCCTGCATGTCTTTTTGCTATTTATTTACAAAATCTTGATGTGTCATTATCCAAGGCTAGAGTTGGGTACAATACCTTTGATTTGTTCATCAATACGCGGATGAATGTGTCTCATATACCCATCTGCTAAAGCCATATCAGCACTATTGGACTACTGTTCTGTAGTCCATAACACTAAGTATACTGTTTGCATGTTTTTAGCACCAAGACGCTATGGAGACTTTCGGTCTCCTGCACCCAAGTTATGTGGGATTTTTTTTACTGTTATACATACCTGGGTCATATTATAATCTGTGATCGTTTGGACAATGCGGATATGGAATCGCAGAGGAGAAAACCGTGTGTTCGTGCCAATGTACCACTCAGAAAATGTCATGCCTGTACGCCCGCCGCGATGAAAACTCTTTTTAAAGCATATTTATGTAATATTTATTGATGTTCTTTGGAACGCATAAATTTATTGATGTTCTTTGGAACGCATAAACTAACACGGTACGGAAAGGTATTCCGACGTTTGGTGAACTGGTGAAGAAGGCTGTGTATTCATTTGAAATGAGAATTGAACCGAGTGACAACCTGTTACTATGTACCATACGTAACTCTGATCTTCGGGTTAAATCGGTGTTGCTTGCTAAATCGCAAGAACTATTGTACGTTTATTAGGAGAGCTCATTTGCACTACACATTCACTACAGCTATTTCTTTGTACATATGGACTTTCGTCTGAAATAAAACGTTTTAGCTCTCAGCTATGTTGATTCCTAACTACAGTGAATTGTTGAGTTTTTATTGTATTTTATAGTTAACTGCCCTGCTGACTGGAGTTACACCTGCACGACACCACTGGATTCTATTAATCCGAGAAGGAACAAAGCCAAACGCCAGTGCAACAATGTCGGCTACCAAAGTGATGGCATGTGTCATGTCGGTAAGATTTTATTTAGTGTATTAATTTATTTAAACCTACCTGGCCTGAGCGGGAGCACTTTTTGCCCCCCTCCCCCTCTCCCATGTTGTTTTTTGCTCTCATCTCCGAAACGACAAAAACTTGACAGCTGACACTCTGCGACTTTGTAGTTTATTATATTGGGGTCATTTTGAACATTTTTTATAACCCGCCAAGCAGAGAAACATTGATATATTCAAACTGGCGTCCATGTGGATACCAGAAAAGTGATGCTTTTTGTCAATTTTTGACAAAATTCCTGTGAGCAAAAGCAATTCTATTTCCCATCAGATTTGCGAAGAAAAGACATAAATAAAAAATTCGATAAATCGTCCAAAATGCATTTTTTTAAAATGACGTCATCATGGTGGTCATGTTAGTTTTTTCTAACATTTTCTAGTTGTGCTTGCCCCAAAGATATAGTGTGGTAAGTTTCAGTACTCGTACCTATGGACGTATTACCAAACAAACCTGGAAGGTTGCTAAAATTGTAAGATTTGATTTGATTTCATTTCATTTTTTATTCACCATATATAACTTCCAACATGAGCAAACATATATTTCCATTATAACTGGCGGGAATAAAGCCAAAAGGCTTGTTCTATCCCATGTATAGTGAACGTGTATATAAAAACGACAATTTGATAATTATTTGTGAACGTAAACCCTCAGACGAAGTGAAACGTCAAATTAAAAGACACATTTTTAATGCATACCAAATATATATTGCCTCATTTCGACACTGTTTCCAGTGGTCCCTCATTTGATCGAAACTCTCTACCTGAGGGTCCACGATCACATTAAAGAAATGAATCTATACACGCTACATAATATTGACGTGAAACCGAATCAGTTATTAATAAGATGTTCTTTAACCTTCATTTTAAACAGCGATATAGATTCAATTGATTGAATGCAGGATGGTAATTTATTCCACTCGCAAGGTCCCAGAATTGTGACAGTATGAACGGATAAATTGGAATGATAAAATGGTCGATATAATTTAAGACCATGTCCCCTAGTATGATAATGATGTATTGCTGATTGCTTAGTAAAGATATGGCGAAGACTCACAGGCAAACGATCAGGGCAGTAAAAGAATTTATGAACAAGCAGAAGCGAAGAGTACACGTTGAACTTGTTTAACTTCAGAATTTTGAGCTTTCTAAAAAGGGGTTCCGTATGTTCCTGTTTTGGAGATAGGGTTATCACACGTAACGCCCGTTTTTGCAGTATAGTCAAAGGTTTCAGATGCGTGGGATACGTATTTCCCCAAAGCAAATTGCAGTAGGATATGTATGGAAAAATAATATAAAATATAAAGAGTCGTCTTATTGACTGATGTTTTAATATGGTTAATTATGCCTATATTTCTTGAAACCTTCTTGCAAATATAATCAATGTGCGAGGTCCAATTCAGTTTGTTGTTAAAATACACACCTAAGAATTTGAAGCTTTGAACAATTTCAATTTCTGTGCCACTTATAAACAAGGAAGGTAAAGTAGAGTCCCGATTTCTAACAAGTTTAGTGTTAGGCTTTATAAGCATACACTTTGTTTTCTTTAAATTTAGCGATAGCCTGTTAGCACAACACCACTGATGTATCTTCTCCAATTCTGTAGACATTGTTTCAAAAAGTTTTTGAAGATCCTCAGAGGAATATATAGAACTTGTGTCATCTGCAAATAACAATATTTTCAATATGTTGCTTATATTGCTTATATCATTTATGTAAATCAGAAAAAGGATTGGTCCAAGTATAGAGCCCTGGGGTACTCCGCACGAAATTGTCAAGGCATCAGAAATTGATCCGTTAAAAATTACTTTTTGTAATCGGCCCTGTAAATAACTGTCGAACTATTTATTTGACATGCCATGGAAGCCGTAATGTTCAAGCTTAGCAAGTAAAATGTCATGTTTGACCGTGTCAAAAGCTTTTGACAGATCTAAAAAAGTAACCAGACTGTAATATTTAGATTCCTTTGCAGTGATAAGCG
>JAVTVY010047053.1:0-22337 GCA_036873755.1 Hanleya hanleyi | reverse complement strand
GTAGATGTATGTCACACTTGCCGTATACATGTAGATGTATGTCACACTTGCCTTGGGGTCGAGATGGGCTATTCACGGTTCGAATGCGTCCTGGAAGGTGTCATCTTGTAGTTCTCGGGGTGTATATTCCGATTTGAGGGATGTTCGCGTCATCTGTGACGTCATCGGTGACGTCATCGGTACGAGTAGTAGCGAAAGTGGACATTTTCGGGCAGTACATGAAGGTATTTGGGGTCGAGATGGGCTATTCACTGTTCGAATGCGTCCTGGAACGTGTCATCTTGTAGTTCTCGGGGTGTACATTCCGATTTGATGCACAGAAGGCCGATATGTCAACCCCACACCCAGCCCATTAGATGCCCCTTCATGAATGCTTCACTTTGATACCTCACTCGACCCCATCGGTCCACTAGGTGCATCTAATGGGCTGGGTGTTCATTGGACGAGAGCTCTGTGAAGGATTTTAAATACTCGCTTCTGTTTGGTGTACGTCGCTAAAGGTGACCGGAACTGACCTTTGACCCCGGCGCGCGCAGTGTAAAGGTTTCCACCGCGCGGTGGAAACCTTTGCGCGCCGGGTCAAGGGTCAGTTCCGAGAACTACACCCCGAGAACTACAAGATGACACCTTCCAGGACGCATTCGAACCGTGAATAGCCCATCTCGACCCCAAGGCAAGTGTGACATACATCTACATGTATACGGCAAGTGTGACATACATCTACATGTATACGGCAAGTGTGACATACATCTACATGTATACGGCAAGTGTGACATACATCTACATGTATACGGCAAGTGTGACATACATCTACATGTATACGGCAAGTGTGACATACATCTACATGTATACGGCAAGTGTCACATACATCTACATGTATACGGCAAGTGTCACATACATCTACATGTATACGGCAAGTGTGACATACATCATACATCTACATGTATACGGCAAGTGTGACATACATCTACATGTATACGGCAAGTGTGACATACATCTACATGTATACGGCAAGTGTGACATACATCTACATGTATACGGCAAGTGTGACGTACATGTATACGGCAAGTGTGACATACATGTACATGTATACGGCAAGTGTGACATACATCTACATGTATACGGCAAGTGTGACATACATCTACATGTATACGGCAAGTGTGACATACATCCACATGTATACGGCAAGTGTGACATCTACATGTATACGGCAAGTGTGACATACATCTACATGTATACGGCAACTGTGACATACATCTACATGTATACGGCAAGTGTGACATACATCTACTGTATACGGCAAGTGTGACATACATCTACACGTATGGCAAGTGTGACATACATCTACATGTATACGGCAAGTGTGACATACATCTCACATGTATACGGCAAGTGTGACATACATCTTCTACATGTATACGGCAAGTGTGACATACATCTACATGTATACGGCAAGTGTGACATACATTCACATGTATACGGCAAGTGTGACATACATCTACATGTATACGGCAAGTGTGACATACATCTACATGTATACGGCAAGTGTGACATACATCTACATGTATACGGCAAGTATGACATACATCTACATGTATACGGCAAGTGTGACATACATCTACATGTATACGGCAAGTGTGACATACATCTACATGTATACGGCAAGTGTGACATACATCTACATGTATACGGCAAGTGTGACATACATCTACATGTATACGGCAAGTGTGACGTACATGTATACGGCAAGTGTGACATACATGTACATGTATACGGCAAGTGTGACATACATCTACATGTATACGGCAAGTGTGACATACATCTACATGTATACGGCAAGTGTGACATACATCTACATGTATACGGCAAGTGTATTTTATCGATCAGCTCCACGCGTTGGGGATATAATAATAGCGTACAATCCGGTGTAAGCGTGCGGGTAGCTAGAGAATTGGCCTCAGGATAGAGTACGTCATGGACATCGGTGATAAAAGCTTTCAGCGCCTGCCATAATGCCGGCCGCAGTAGAATAGCGGCACCCCCACACTGTTCTAGCCGGGGGAAAAAAGAATCATCTCTACCACTTCGCAGGTACACACCGATTCCCACATGCATAAAATCTACTTCGGGCTCTTTTCCCTGTAACAACCGTGTTAATAGAGTCCAGCCTGGTAGGTTTAAAGATAATTTCACTTCTATAGGGTGTTCCTCAATGAGCTGCAATTCATGATCATACACGATGAGAATCACATCAGACGTCAGTTGAAAGAAAGCGAGCTCCTTTCCGTGCGCTGCCATAATGATGAATGACAAAAACACCGGCCAGGCAAAATATATATATACCGATTCTTGCTAATGTGAGTAAAAAAAATTTCATTGTAATAAAAAAATTCGTACCTTGTTCTAGAAAATAATTAAATTGACAATGCAATTTTTGTAGGCGGACCAAGAGTGCATAAATTGATATTCTTGAGTAATAACATGATAAAATAAAATAATATCATTGCTGGGATATAATATCAAGTCATCATAATTACCAGAACAATCAATAGTGCTCTGAAATATCAAAACCATATACTTGGAAAGCCATACTATATAATGTAATAGATCCTATACCGTACGTCAGGTACTTTTTGATGCTAAACTCTGTGAATGGTCCCTTTTGACACAGCTTATAAATTTAAGGAAACGTTAATTCAATGAAACAATTAATGAAATATGTAGCCAACATCCTTTTCATGATTCTACCTCAATAAAACTATGTAATTCATACGACAAACACATTTAATAAAATTACGAAATAGCATTAATTGGAACAAGTCTGATTTTCTGTCAAACAGAGTTGCGCCCCTTTAATCACACACCAAAATTGAATCGGAACTGTGCACGTTGTTTTTCTTGCACTGAAACGAAGGGTATGTTTTTAATAATTTTCTAGAGTTCTCTTTCGATAAACCCGCTGGAATTTTTAGGGAGCTATTATAAGGCTGTAAGCCAAAGTCTGGACGTATTTTTAGCCAGGAAAACCGATTTATTTTCAATGTACGGAGTTTTTCACACTACCGGACTTTAACGTTAGGCGTGTAAAAATCGCTAAAATTAATAAAATAACGGCTTAGTTTAGCGCTAGGCTACTAAATTTTTTTAAATACTACACCATGAATTGTCTGAGTTCAACTTGCAATAAAATTTATACGGGCACTGACATTTTATTGTAAAATTACAGCCGTTTATAATTGAGAAAGAAACACACACAGATTTTCTCAGACAGCAAAAGCTTTGGCGATTTCGCCGAGGTCCGTGCTTTCGTTATATATATAGCGACCCGCTTGAAGCAGGCTATTCAAAAATCTTTCATCACTGTCGTTGAGAACAAGAGAAGAAGAAAATGCAAGCAGCCATGTCAACCACGCAGGCCACGGGGCGAGGAGGAGGAGGAATATCAAGAAGAAAGAAGAGGGCGATGAAGCGGGAGATAAAAGAATTCTGGTTGAAGGAATTTGCGGGTTGGAGCGCCAGGCTGAGAGGCGAATATGAAGGAGTGGGAACGGCCGAAAATGTTCGAGCATTACTGAATGGCGCCAGAACGGCGAGCGAGGAAGGGTGGTTTCTCCTATTGAAAAAAACCATGGAGGAGGAGATGCGACCTGCCCTTCCTCGGCTCCTGGCCCCCCGTCCACTACCACCACCACAAGAAGAGCCAGTACAGCCTGTGGATAATTTACCGCCCTTTCCCCTCGAAGACCTGCCCTCCATCATTTATGAACAACCACCACCAACAATAGCCGCCGCCATTTTCCTAGATGGGATGCCGATCAGCCCCGAGCTAGATGAAGATGTGGTACATCGCTATACCTTGAGTCCCTACCGCTACTTCTCCGTGAGCGAGATGAGTACGGGGAAGTAGACAGGAAAACTTCCCTGCTGAAGAAAACAGCATAACAAATTGATTCCTAACCGCCCTTTTCAGGGCGAACCAATGCTTCTCGAAAGAGAAAGCTTCTAACTTGGCACAAATTTCAAAGCACACATCCCCACATTACCCCTGTTTTATTTTATTAGCAAACTGCATCACCAAAAAAACAACCCCTGCCCAAATATTAACAGTCCTTGTGAGGACTAATCTCTCTCTTATAAACACAAGGTTTTATTTTTTCTCTCTCCCAGTAATTAATTAATTAATAATACAGCCCGAATAACGGACTGACATTTATTTTTTATTTTGATAGGAAGTTATAACAGCCCGAATGATAACGGGACTGATAATTTATTTGAACCAGTACAGGGATATATATATGTGTGTGTGTGGGAATCTGGTGTTAATGTGCATTTTTTAGAAGTTTTCCCTTCCGGAAAAATAAGGTGGTTTTAAAAAAAACCTTTTTAGATATGTAATAAGCCATTACATCGTTGACAGGGCCTGTTGTCGTTGTCTTCTCTCAGTACACACGGGGTATGTTAAAGGAATCAATTCACACACTCGGGGTTTATTAGCCTCGGCACACGTTGGAATTTGGGCTTGTCGATGAATACAAGTTTCGCATAAGGCTTGGTGTCCGCAGGGATGAATAGCATATTTCGCAAATTGGTTACTGCATTCTACGCAGGATAAATATAAGGCTGCCTGACGTTGTGTGTTGGATCCCAGTGTTGTTGTTGCTATTGCCCAAACGTAGTGCATCTCGTCTTGGTTTTGTTTTTGACTTATTTTCCTAGTATTCTCTCTTATCCTCTTTGTTCTGACGTCTTTTCTTCCCCGTCTGACATCTACCCTCTTTTTTCTCCAATCTTTCCTATTCCTTCTGGAATCTTTTCTATTTTTTCTGGAGTCTGTCCTCTTTTGGGATCCTGTGGTGTTTAAGTCTTCCCTGTTCTCTGCCTCCTCATCTTCTCCTTGGTCTGTGGTGTCTGTTGTGTCTGTTGTCTGGCTTCCGCTTTCTTCTTGTGCCATTTCTCCATCTGCTTTTTCTTTAGCTGGTGGGCTTGGTTGTGGTTTCAACAGACTTTCTAACATGCAGTCTATATCGTCAAAACGTTGGTATTCATCCGGTGTGGCTGCAAAGAAGTTACTCAGCTGCGATGTGGCTGGGAGGGCTATACAATGGGCTGTAGTTGGTGGTGGGTAGTCCCGGGCAGCTTGAGGTGGAAATAAGTCTTCCAATATAGCATCCAACCATGGTTCGTCATGTACCATATTAATGACGTCGCCGAGGAGTGATACTTCATTATCTTCATCATTTGTGGTGAAGTCTGGTATATCAATATCCATATTCCAGCCAGGGGTGACTGCATGACTGGGCACTCAGGCTAATTGTGAATGCCTGAAAAAAATACTACGCACTATTTATAGGGTAAGGCGCGGACCGTAGCGACAACACTCTGTCGTCTGCTACAGTTAAGCTCAACAAAATATGTTTTGTGTTTCTTTCTCAATTTTAAACGGCTGTGATTTTACAATAAATGTCAGCGCACCTATACATTTTATTTCCAATTGAACTCAGCCAATTCATGGTGTAGTATTTAAAAAATTTAGCAGCCTAGCGCTAGACTATGCCATTATTTTTAATGAATTTATCGATTTTAAACCCATAAGATTAGTGTACGATAGTATGGAAAACCCAGTACACTGGAAATAAATGGATTTTCCTGGCTAAAAATACGTCAAGACTACAGCTTACACCCTTATAATATCACCCTGAAAATTCCAGCGGGTTTATCGAAATAAAACTAGGAATTTTTTATACTTGGGCAATGGTACAGCGCTATACAGTGTACGGGCAAAAAACCATAATCTTGCACTCACTGACACCGGCCGCCATCTTGCACCCATCCACCATCCACCACATTAGCGGCCATCTTGCACCCATCCACCATTCACCACATTAGCGGCCATCTTGCACCCATCCACCATCCACCACCAGCCGTCTAGACTATAAATAAGGCGTAGTATATTGACATTTATTCACAAATACAATGATGGATACAAGAAGACGACGACCAATGTTCACCCACCACCCTCCTAGAGATCCTAGAGAGATGGTTACCAGAGAGGTGGTTACCAGTGAAGATGATGGTGGAATCACCCTAATTACAAGCTTGCAGCAGGTTATTACAGACGAAACCAACATACGGCAAAGTCAAGAACAACTGGAACAGCTACGCAGTGATGTAATGCAAGAAGATGCGAGAAGACGAAGTCAACAACAAGACCAAGATATCAGCAGGATGGTGGCCATAGAAGAGGAAGATACCGATATAACGGACGGCGAAGAAGAAATTACATGGTTAAATAGTAATATACCTCCTGCAACAACGGGTATAACCACATCGGTTTCGGAAACTCCCAGTATAACGACTTCAGCTTGCGAAACAACACCACAACCATGCTCTTGGGCCGAAGTAACACGCCTCAACGAACGGATTAACGGTATGAGACAAGACATGAATGTAATGGAAGCTGAGATTTCCAGACAGAACAAAGAACGACATAAAGAAGAAAAAAAATCAAGATGCAGCGTGTGTACAGACGAAGAGAGCTTGTACGCTGTATTGCCGTGTGGCCATTTATGCATCTGTAAAGATTGTTGGGTCACGCTGACGTGTGTAGGAGACATGTGCCACTGCGTTGAAGCAGGCGAAAACCATTTAAAAATCAAGTCTCCAATCTGCAGGAAGCATGTGGGTGGAATAAAAAGAATCTACCGCTCATAAAACAAGTGTCGTAACACTTTCAAAGGCCCTTTTCAGGGCCACCCCATCTTTCCGGAAGAGGAAACTTCTATCAAAAAAGCACAAAAAATTAACACCAACTCCCATCATCCTCTCCCCAAAGGAAATTTTTTGTTAAATTTTTTTTACCATTTTTTTGAAATTATTGAAAAAAATGGGTAAAGGGGAGGGGGGAGGGGGGAAGGTTGATGGAAGAGCCAAAAAAAATTTCTTTAAAATTTAAAAAAAAGGAAAAAAAGATTCATGGAGCCAAAAAAAATCTTTTTAATTTTCTATGTTTTTTTTACAATTAAAAAATGAAATTATTGAAAAAAGGGGAAATTGGAGGGGGGGACAAGGGGGAAGGAAGGGTTGATGGAATAGCCAATCTAGGGAAGCCCCTAATGGACCAATGGGGTGGAGTGAGGTATCGATGTGAAGCTTATGTGAAGGGGCATCTAATGGGCTGGGTGTGGGGTTGACATATCGGCCTTCTGCGCATGCGCGGCGGCCGAAGGGTATGAAAATAGCCGTTTTGGCATCTAGGGGAGCCCCTAGTGGACCGATGGGGTCGAGTGAGGTATCGATGTGAAGCATTCATGAAGGGGCATCTAATGGACTGGGTGTGGGGTTGACATATCGGCCTTCTGCGCAATTTAAAAAAAAAGAAAAAAAGAATGAACACTAACAAGCAATAGAATGAACACTAACAAGCATTTTTTTAATTTTCTACTATTTTTATTAACACAAATAGAATGAACGTGTTCACAAGGGTATTGAATTTTTATATATACAATTATATCTGAGTATTGAATTTTTTAATACAATTAACAGTAAAAAAACTCTGAATTTTTAATACAATTATACGCTCTCAAGCCACTTCAATGAATGTGTAAGAATACGGTAAATGTTTTTCAACACTTGTTCTGAACACTTGTTCAATAGTTCTGCAACAAGACTTGTTTCAATTCATCATTATCTTTCCGTCCCGTGTTCACAAGGGTATTTTAATACAATTATATCTGAGTATTAAATTTAATACAATTAACAGTAAAAAAAAACTCTCTAAAAAAAACTTTTTAAGGCGTATTATGATACACTCCACCCGGATATACTCGCTTGACACTGTTGTCACAGATTTTCTCGTGGCGATGTAAGTTGTAAGACTGTTTAAACACCCGATGGCATTGGGCACAACTGAAAGACTGAGCGTACTGGCTCATATTGGAGATCAGCGAAAAATGACTCACGCCATTGTCGTCGAACACATTGACTTTCATCGTAGCAGCATACCGTTCTGTTGAACGACGAACCAATTCAGCCACAAATGTACCCTCCTCTTCGCATCGTAATCGGTATACAAAGATATTGATGTCGAACAGTGTTTCCACGTCATCCAAATTCTTGAACGGCACTCCACGGAAGTGCCGCTTATCCAAGTCTTGCTGCTGTAAATACTGTTCCCAATAGTCATTGGCCACTGTGTCACAAGCCCGGGGGCCACACTCGTCCACATGCACGGCCAAACACCGAAACAGACATTTCCGGTCTTTGTAGGGCCCCTTTTTCCCTGCTGTTAATGCATACAGGCCGGGTCGATGAAGCAACCACGGAGGGAGTAGTACAGGAGCACCGATAGGATGATCTCTCATTTTCGTGACGAAAAATATGACGTTGGTCACCATTTCCACAAGCCATTGGGTATTGGGGCGTTGCAACCGGGCCCATTCCAATGGATCCAACGTAGTCAATTGGTCGATGAGTGGCTCCAGAGAAATGGCATCCGTCACCGTGAACGGCTGATCAAACACATAGGTATTATTGCTGGGATAATAATACCGCAGCTGGTCCGTCTCCTTGTGCCGTAAAATGTACCCGAATGTCATATTCAACTTGAACGCTGTCACCTGATCTTTGAAAATGTTCTCGGCATAGGTAGACAAATACGTGAGGTCCTGCAGTCGAAAGTTATACAAGTCCAATAGACGACGGTCACGGTGAAAACAATGGCGTATGGTAGCCCAGTGACGTTGATAAATGTCCCTGACACGCTCATCTTCAGGCAAGACTTCAACCGGAGGTACTGCTGGGTCCCAGGGAAAATCTTCTCCACGTCTCATGCTTTTCGTCTCATACAAGCGGATAGGCAAGCAGGCAGGCTGGTCAGGTCAGGTAAGTCAGAGTGCTCCGCAAGATAGTGCAATGAATACACCCCTACCCTAAAAATCCACTCCTTTTATACGTTTTTCTACAATCCGCCATCTTGCACCCACCACCATCCACCACATTAGCGGCCATCTTGCACCCATCCACCATCCACCACATCAGCCGCCATCTTGCACCCATCCACCATCCACCACATTAGCGGCCATCTTGCACCCATCCACCATCCACCACATTAGCCGCCATCTTGCACCCATCCACCATCCACCACATTAGCCGCCATCTTGCACCCATCCACCATCCACCACATTAGCCGCCATCTTGCACCCATCCACCATCCACCACATTAGCCGCCATCTTGCACCCATCCACCATCCACCACATTAGCCGCCATCTTGCACCATCCACCATCCACCACATTAGCCGCCATCTTGCACCCATCCACCATCCACCACATTAGCCGCCATCTTGCACCCATCCACCATCCACCACATTAGCCGCCATCTTGCACCCATCCACCATCCACCACATTAGCCACCATCTTGCACCCATCCACCATCCACCCACCCACACCACGTGACATCAATACTCGCTTCTGATTGGCTGATGCGTGACGTCACAAAGGTCATATGCAAATTTCTGAGGTCAAGTTGACTCCGTGAGCTCGTCATATGCAAATTTCTGAGGTCAAGTTGACTCCGTGAGCTCCTACATTTGACCTCCTCCGTTTCGTCCCTAATATGCAAATTTCTGAGGTGAAGTTAAGGGGAGATAACTCTATTGTTATACATAATAAAGAACTCTATTGTTATGCCGCCAGGGGGCGCTGCGAAAATGTTTCCTCAATTGACTCTTACTATACTACTGCTGACCCCTAAAGTTTCACGTTCTACTGCGACGAATCTATATGGCAAAGGTCAAATTTAAGGTTATATTCTTTTAGGTCATAGAATTGTCCATTAACAGAAGAATCGACGCCGTGGCTTGTTTCCTTATAAAATGACAGTTTTTGGAAAGTATTAAAAGGGTGATTACTACTCTTTCTTGTTATATAATAGATTGAAAATAAAACTACAGCGGCATAATAGTTAGGAAACATTCTTTTATTAATATCTCTAAACCTATCGAAGCTACATTCCTGAAATTTTTCAGACAAATACATATATAGCAGCAAAGGGGGGTGGATGGACTTTTTTGTGCAGGCTGAGGGAAGAGCAGACAGCGTGGGGGTGCCTAGAGGACTTCTAGGGTGCCGGACTTTTTTTGTGGAATCTGTTCAGAGAGCAGATTTTTTGACAGAGACAAAAAACCACGACAGCTACGGGTTACGTGTAATCCAAACTGCAAATGTAGAGCCTTGGGACGGCCCACCACCCTTGCCGGCCCAGGCTCTACGCCGCAACCACCTATTAAACATACAGAATCGATGGAGATACCAGAGATACGATGAAGGGTAAACACACATGTCAGTGGCTTACATTGAGCTCCACGGAGCTTTGTGGTCGGGGTTGCCTAGGGGATCACTGTAATTACAACACATATAAGGGAAGTGGGAAGAGGTGCCGACGTACTGACTGCGTCACATGACTTCACAGAATAGTCCTCTGGTTAACCTATTCTAAAGCACATACCAAGAATCTAACGATTAGTGATATGTGTTGTATCTCAGGTACGCTTTTATTGTACCTGTTCGTGTGGCAACATGGATGATATGACCACACGGCCCCTAGCACCGGCATAAGCGGTATTAGATACAAACTAGAGAGCTATGATGGAAATGCTCTGACAACTCGTATACTGGTAATTGGTGAGCTGTTTCGCTGTGACAACTCGTACATTGGAGATTGGTGAGCTGTATTGTCGTCAGATGTAAATGACGGCATTTAACACAAAAGACTAGTCTGTAAGGCCCGAGGTCGACCCAGCATCAACTTCCCACAAGTGCCAACATATATCAAAGACCAAAGGTCTGTACAGGGGGCGGACCTCGGGGACGAAACGTCCACCAGCAGAATCTCGCCATATACAGGAAAAAATTACAACACATATAAGGGAAGTGGGAAGAGGTGCCGACATACTGACTGCATCACATGACTTCACAGAATAGTCCTCTGGTTAACCTATTCTAAAGCACATAGCAAGAATCTAACGATTAGTGATATGTGTTGTATCTCAGGTACGCTTTTATTGTACCTGTTCATGTGGCAACTTGGATGATATGATCCCTCGGCCCCTAGCACCGGCATAAGCGGTATTAGATACAAATCTAGAGAGCTATGATGGAAATGCTCTGACAACTCGTATACTGGTAATTGGTTAGCTGTTTCGCTGTGACAACTCGTACATTGGAGATTGGTGAGATGTATTGTCGTCAGATGTAAATGACGGCATTTAACACAAAAGACTAGTCTGTAAGGCCCGATGTCGACCCAGCATCAACTTCCCACAAGTGCCAACATATATCAAAGACCAAAAGGCCTGTACAGGGGGCGGGCCTCGGGGACGAAACGTCCACCAGCAGAATCTCGCCATATACAGGAAAAAATTACAACACATATAAGGGAAGTGGGAAGAGGTGCCGACATACTGACTGCATCACATGACTTCACAGAATAGTCTTCTGGTTAACCTATTCTAAAGCACATACCAGAATCTAACGATTCGTGATATGTGTTGTATCTCAGGTACGCTTTTATTGTACCTGTTCATGTGGCAACTTGGATGATATGACCACACGGCCCCTAGCACCGGCATAATCGGTATTAGATACAAATCTAGAGAGCTATGATGGAAATGCTCTGACAACTCGTATACTGGTAATTAGTTAGCTGTTTCGCTGTGACAACTCGTACATTGGCGATTGGTGAGATGTATCGTCGTCAGATGTAAATGACGGCAATTAACACAAAAGACTAGTCTGTAAGGCCCGATGTCGACCCAGCATCAACTTCCCACAAGTGCCAACATATATCAAAGACCAAAAGGTCTGTACAGGGGGCGGGCCTCGGGGACGAAACGTCCACCAGCAGAATCTCGCCATATACAGGAAAAATTACAACACATATAAGGGTAGTGGGAAGAGGTGCCGACATACTGACTGCGTCACATGACTCAACAGAATAATCTTCTGGTTAAACTATTCTAAAGCACATACCAAGAATCTAACGATTCGTGATATGTGTTGTATCTCAGGTACGCTTTTATTGTACCTGTTCATGTGGCAACTTGGATGATATGATCACACGGCCCTAGCACCGGCATAAGCGGTATTAGATACAAATCTAGAGAGCTATGATGGAAATGCTCTGACAACTCGTATACTGGTAATTGGTTAGCTGTTTCGCTGTGACAACTCGTACATTGGAGATTGGTGAGATGTATTGTCGTCAGATGTAAATGACGGCATTTAACACAAAAGACTAGTCTGTAAGGCCCGATGTCGACCCAGCATCAACTTCCCACAAGTGCCAACATATATCAAAGACCAAAAGGTCTGTACAGGGGGCGGGCCTCGGGGACGAAACGTCCACCAACAGAATCTCGCCATATACAGGAAAAAATTACAACACATATAAGGGAAGTGGGAAGAGGTGCCGACATACTGACTGCGTCACATGACTTCACAGAATAGTCCTGTGGTTAACCTATTCTAAAGCACATACCAAGAATCTAACGATTGGTGATATGTGTTGTATCTCAGGTACGCTTTTATTGTACCTGTTCATGTGGCAACTTGGATGATATGACCACACGGCCCCTAGCACCGGCATAAGCGGTATTAGATACAAATCTAGAGAGCTATAATGGAAATGCTCTGACAACTCGTATAAAGGTAATTGGTTAGCTGTTTCGCTGTGACAACTCGTACATTGGAGATTGGTGAGATGTATTGTCGTCAGATGTAAATGACGGCATTTAACACAAGACTAGTCTGTAAGGCCCGATGTCGACCCAGCATCAACTTCCCACAAGTGCCAACATATATCAAAGACCAAAAGGTCTGTACAGGGGACGGGCCTCGAGGACGAAACGTCCACCAGCAGAATCCCGCCATATACAGGAAAAAATTACAACACATATAAGGGAAGTGGGAAGAGGTGCCGACATACTGACTGCGTCACATGACTTCACAGAATAGTCCTGTGGTTAACCTATTCTAAAGCACATACCAAGAATCTAACGATTGGTGATATGTGTTGTATCTCAGGTACGCTTTTATTGTACCTGTTCATGTGGCAACTTGGATGATATGACCACACGGCCCCTAGCACCGGCATAAGCGGTATTAGATACAAATCTAGAGAGCTATGATGGAAATGCTCTGACAACTCGTATAAAGGTAATTGGTAAGAGCTACTTCTCATTTACAGAACAAGTGAGAAATGACTACATTGTAGTCAAAACCTGCGCCAGTGGCAATAATACAGTGAAAGGCATATCAGCGGAGGTAGTGGTAATTGTAGAAAAAAGCGCCATCTGCCAGTGTTTTCATGACAAGGATACTATATATATATATATGTACCGACACAAAATCTATTCCATTGGTTACGACGCATAATCCTAATAACCCGAACGCATTTAATATCATTAAAGAGACATTGCCCATGCTCAACGGCAGTCAACGAATCAAAGGCAGTATGAAAGATGTTAAAATTATCAATAGTAAAAGACAAGGACCGAACCTTAAAAAATTATTAACGAGGGCGCGTTTTACTTTAGAAGAAGAGGAAGTTCATGGAGTAAAGAAATGCCGATCAAACAAATGCGGGGCTTGTGCTTATATACTAGAAGGCAGGCAATTTAAATTCAAGGGAGCAAATAAGGTCTTTGAGGTGCAATATAATATGACCTGCAAAGTAACCAATGTGATATATGTCATAACATGCGCTGGTTGTGGTGAAAATTATGTGGGACAAACTGGAGATATTCTGAGAAATCGAGTGACTGTACATAAACAACAGATACGAGACCCTGCAACTCGACAGATTGGTCTAAGTAGACATATTGACGAATGTGGAGCTGGGAAATTTACCATATTTCCATTTTACAAAGTATTGAAAAATGACAAAGACTTCAGAATACAGAAGGAAACATTATTTCGAAAGAAATATAATTGCGTCTTAAATGAATTACCAAATTGATATATTTATTGTATAGTTCACGTCTAGTCAAACTGTTATTGCAAAATGTATATTGTGACGTTAAACGTAAAAGAGCGGACAGTCAAAATTATGACGTCACGCTTTAATTCAAACATAGCATGACGCTACGCGTCATGGCTCAACGTTGGAAAAATATTCTATTCGATATGACGTCAGTGTATGACGTAGCGCTGTAAATTTGGAATATATCGTATGAACGTTAAATTCAAAGTCATTAAACGTCTGATGAGCCACCGATGATGTGGTGAAACCGGTAACGACGAATTCCAGCTGTCAGTGTCATTTTATTTTATTTTATTTTCTATATATATATATATATATATATATATATATATATATATATTCACTTTCCCCGTTTTGACTGGTTCGTGCCGCCTATATCTGAATTGACAGACGATGTCGCAATGATCGCTTTGGCACTGTCTTGGTACAACTATCATGTTTCAAAACATTCGGTTCAGCCGTTGATTTTTGTAAATCAAAAAGGCTTTCAAATATTCGGATATCCAAATAAATTTCAAGGCTTTAATCTTAGAGCAAAAATCTACGCGCTTCAGTCTCCCTTCTAGATTACTTTGCTGAGCAAAATGGAAAATTTATATTTCCTTCAAAGTTAATTTTTAATGAATTTAGTATCTTTGATCTGTGAAACTATATGGAATGGGGTTGAAGGCTTTATCGAACTGCCCGAGAGGCATAATGACACTTTTCACTATTCAAATTGAGGCCTGTGACAGTTCTGACATTCGATTAGAATAATTAATTAAGTTTCTGCATTTTCGTGTGTTATCATCTGCAAACTGAATACCTGGACACTCTTTTCCATGCAGCAAGTCAATACCAAGACATGATTTGCTCCTTCTATATAAATGATTAACTATTTAATTCTTCGAAAATATCATCTCAACTGACATGTTCGGCCAAGCCTTTTCAAAAATTGCTAATTTTATTAATTTCTTTTTTAAAAAATTAAATTCTGCAAATAAGAAACATTCTAGTCAGTATCTATGGATATCTCCCTATACTCAGTTTATGAATATATTTGTCACTAAGTCATTCCGAAGGTGATTTAAGTGCGAAATATCAGGGCTAGTTCACTAAACAAAGTCTGAGTGTAAGAGAATGATGTCGAATTCTCGTTATTATCTTTTGGTACATCAAATTATTGCATTCACGAAAATGGCTACCAAGTTAAAGTCAATATGAAAGGTATCTAAGTATCAAAATCAAACTCAAAAATCCCTCCAGGAAATCAAGGCCCTAGCTTTCGACAACGACGTCAAAGAGATCGCTTTTATGGTAAGTATCTGCTAATATAGACGTCATTCGATTTGTAAAACTGATTGACAAAATAACGTAAATTGTGAAGTGTACAACCAGTCAATTCCAGCAGAAATGGTCTCTGACTTGAGAGAATGATGCAATATATTTCTGTCCATTATCTGCTGATAATGAATAAGTATATTAAAGAAAAAGAAGTAAGTAAAAGAAAACTAAGTATTGAATTTACGGGAGTGAATCTAAAGAGATTCTGAGTGCCGACGAGGACAGGAACATCAATACCAGCGAAACAAGGCCCTGGCTTGCGAGAATGAGGAAGAGAGGCTGTGTTCCGAAAGATGATCATACAAAATAGCTATGTGCCAAATTTCATGCTTGTAACCGAAAGTACACAATAAAAACTACACAACTATGATGTATTGTTCGCTCACAGTGTTGTCTAACTCATTAAATACAGAATAGTGATTTCTGTATTATAAAACCAGTTGCGCATGAAGTCAGTTTTGAGTATTATCAATGAATCGATTCCGCTAAGACACTAAGTTCAACTCCAGGGATTGGAGGGTCATTGTTTCGATTTCCACAGAGGGTTAAACTATTCTTCCTTCCAAAACATATTTCCATATGTGCGAATTGCTTAAACATGATACCAAATTGTCATTTCTATAAGTTTTATTCGGTCCCTAACCTCTGAAACGTAATTGTTGCGTTTGTTTTCATGATGCATGATCTATAATTTGATACCAAGTATTATTCCATGTTAATCATAATGACAATACGATGCTTGTCTGCTTCTTCACCAATTGTGGATGATCTAGATTGGGTAGATAAAATGATTGCTAGAAATAGTGAACCTATTTTTCTTCTTACTAAGACAGTCGCCTGTGACTGTATGCAAATTAACCGAACCACTGACAAGGCTGCGGTTCATCTTCCTCGGTATATAAGTATTTCAAGGATCTTAAAGTGTATATACATGTACATACTGTTCAAAATGGTAATATCTGAAGACAATGACTGATGTGTGTCGATCGACAGCTTTTAAGCGACGTAAGAGAATTGATGTCTGAACGGAAATCAACGAAGCAATAATTCATCCCACCGAATATAGTTGCAAATGAATTCCAACATGCCTGAAGACAGGGTTGTCATGTGAGATGGAGGTTGAGAAGAAAAGTGTGGCATAGATCACACTCTATTAGCGCATGCGTATTTCAAAAAGTCACAAGAACAACAACAACAACAACAACGCGAGCCTCTCGTAGACCTGCGTGCCGCAGGTAAAAACATTCTTGAACCATGACATTATATCACACTTATGTAAGGGTTTCATTAACTTTCCAAGTAGGTGGCAATTCACCAAAGTAGCAGGCCATTATTATGGCATTTAACACTGAGTAATACAGACAACTAAGCAAAATAGGTGACTGCCCTGTTGAAAGTGGTCCCAAAAATTGTCGCCTTCTAATAAAACCCCTGTTATGAACATTCGGACATATATTAATATATGGTCGCTGAATTTGGGTTGGGTTGGGTTGCTTGTGAACTTTGTGCTTTGAGGGTATGAGAGTGGAAATTTGACTGTGTATAGATTGTAAGATATCTGTGTCCGAGTTAGGCTGGGGTGCTAATGTATTTAGTTGTTTGAACTTTGTGCTTTAGCGGTTAGGGTTAGGGTTAGGGTTAGGGTTAGGGTTAGGGGGTTAGGGTTAGGGTTAGGGGTTAGGGTTAGGGGTAGGGTGTGATATCTGTAGGCGGGTGAAAGTTGGAGGCATAAGTGGCATGAACATAACGTGCTCAATTTAGGTTGGGTTGGGATGCTTGTAGCTTTAATCGTTTGAACTTTGTGCTTCCAGTGATTGAGAGTGAACAATGATATCAGGGAGAGGTAACATGAAAAGACCAATGTAAATGTGCTTTTTGTGATTTCCCTAATAAAATATATCATACATATATTTTGTGTTAATGTTCTTAATGTGTACCTCAACCAAGAGCCATTATCTGTGAGCGGGTGAATGGTCGTGGCGTGAGTGACTTGAACACAACATGCTCAACTTATGTTCAGGTGGGATGCTTGTATTTTAATTTGTTTGAACTTTGTGCTTTAGTGGGCGGGGGTAAAGACTTGTGTGTATATAAATAGTTGTACGATATCTGTAAGCGGATGAAAGTTGGAGGCATAAGTGGCATGAACATAACGTGCTCAATTTAGGTTGGGTTGGGATGCTTGTAGTTTTAATCGTTTGAACTTTGTGCTTCCAGTGTTTGAGAGTGAACTATGATATCAGGGAGGGGTAACATGAAAAGACCAATGTAAATGTGCTTTTTGTGATTTCCCTAATAAAATATATCATACATATATTTTGTGTTAATGTTCTTAATGTGTACCTCAACCAAGAGCCATTACTGGGTGGTACGAACACCACCAATTCTCACTAAAAAGGTACAAATTAACATCTTTTGAAGGTGTAGTTCTCACGAAATGGGTGTTTTAACACTCCTGGAAGATGTATTTTAGCACCTCTAGAAGGTTTAGTTTTGACCAAAAGGTGTAAATAAACACCCAAGAGGGTGTAATCTCGGACAAAAGGTGTAAATTAACAGCAATGAAAGGTGTAATTTAACCTTTTTAACACCCCTGGAAGATGGAATGATCACTATGTGTATTTTAGCACCCCTAGATGATTCAAATTTGCTCAAAAGGTGTGAATGAACGCCCAAAGAAGGTGTAATTCTGTTGAAAAAGTGTAAATTAGCAATACTGAAAGGTTTACTTGTGGTCAAAAGGTGTAAATAAACACCCATCGGATGCTGGGTTCCCAACAAAAATATACTCATAAATTTGTCTGGAAGGTGCAAATTTTATTTAGAAGGTGTGAATAAACACCCATGGAAGGTGTAATGTGAGCAAAAAAGGATTAACTTAACACCTTGTCGACAAGGTGTAAATTTGCACCTTTCGGAGAGGGTGTTAATTCACAACCAAAAGAGTGTTAGCCCTGGGACAAGCCATTTACATCCCCTAGAGGTAAGATGTAATTTACAGCTTCTGAGGTAAGTGTGTAGAGAGATTGAAATGTTTTGATATTTGCCGAGCGAAGCAAACCGAAAAAAAAATGAAATGTTTTTCCCCATGACAGGAGCATTGATGGAAGTTTTCACGAGAAAAAGTCAAAATATCGGAAATATAAAAGGTTTTGAGTAAAATATAGGAAAATATAGGAATGACTCAAAAATATAGGAAAATATAGGAAATATAGCCTGGAATTGGGACAGAGACAAATATAGTTTGACAAACAATAAACTATAATTTGATCCTTCATTACAATAATGCTGGTAAATATTTTATAAATGCACAAGAAATTCATGCCAAAAGACAAAATAAATACACCCCTTGTGGGGGGCCTAATCGTGTATTTGCGCCTAATCGAGTCAGCGCCAAATCGTGTAACAAAATTGCGCCTAATAACGTGTTGCGCCTAATCGTGTAGGAAATTTGCGGTGAATGGTGGAACTGCGCCTAATCGTGTACGAAATTTGGGCTTAATTGTGGAACTGCGCCTAATCGTGTACGGAATATGCGCCTATTTGTGTAAATGCGCCTAATCGTGTAAGGAGGTTGCATCTAATCATGTAACTGCTCCTAATCATTTGAACGATCTTGCGCCTAATTTTGAGTTTCGCCTAATCGTGTAGAAAAATTGCTCCTAATTGTGGAACTACGCCTAATCGTGTAGGAGATTTGCTCCTAATTGTGGAAATGCGTCTATTCGTGTGAGAAATATGCTCCTAATTGTGGAACTGCGCCTAATCGTGGAAATCATTTTGCGCCTAATTATTCGTTGCGCCTAATCGTGTAGAAAATTTGCGTCTAACTGTGCAAATGCTCCTAATTGTGTATAGAAGCTGCGACTAAACGTGCACAGAGTGAGGACATAAGTAGTATGTAAAGGACGGATAAAGTCAACTTGACCTTTCGTCATTTTTGGGGAGGTCACGGGGAGATCACGTGATCAAGAGGTCAAGGTCACTATAGTTCTGGGACTTCCGGTCACGTATTCCTCCGCGGTGATGCGGTCTAGCGATGATGCGATCGCGGGAAAAAGCCTTCGCGGATAGAAAGTAGTCCCAAATACGCGGAGAGCGGGGAGAAATTCTCCGGCAATCATCGACAATCTTCTGGACATTTTGGGGGCCAGAGGGGCCCCTAGTGGACGGATTGGGTCGAATGAGGTGTCAAAGTGGAGCGCTCGTCCAGGACGGTGAAGTCATGAGTTGGTGCATGTAAATTGAGGATTTGTCCCGAAAATATAAAAAGCAGAACACGGGCTTTACCCTAAAATAGAGGAAAACTCCTATCAACCAGGTCCAAAAGGGTTAATATCGGTCTCCGGCATATCGGGCCTGCCTATCAAGTCATGGATGGGTGTATGAAAAACGAGGACTCCGAAAATATAAAATGCGGAACACGGACTTCACTTTACCTCAATAATAGGAGAATGATTCGAACATTTGCATCTATACTGAAAAATGCCTGTATAGACCTATCCACTGAGCCAGTATGGGGGGTGGTCATTTTTTGTGGATTCCACTGTGGGTTGTGGGGCCTTGTTCTCTTCATCTCACCACATAAAACACGATGGGAGGGATCTAGGAGCTAAGCGGTGAAATTTTTCGAAAGCTAAGCTGTGAAATTTTTTTCGGATAGGTCTGTAGCCTATATAGGCCCATAATGGCTCAGTGGATAGGTCCATACTGGGCAATTCACACATGTTCATTGCGATTTGGGTTGCGGGATCTTGTTTTTCACGTCTAACCACGTAGAACACGATGAGAGGGGTCGCGAAGTTAAGCGGTGAAATATTTTTGAACGGTCCAGGTACCGGATAGTCTGCATATTGGCCCATACTGGCTCAGTGGATAGGTCTATACTGGGTAATTTACTCCTGGACATTGCGATATAGGTTATGGGTTGTTTTTCACGTCTCACCACGTATAACACGATGGGCGGGGTGCAGAAGCTAAGTGGTGAAATTTTTTGAAAGGTTCACGGAGATTTGTATAGGCTACTAGCTCAGTGGAAAGTTCCATACTGGGCAATTCACACATGTTCACTGCGATACGGGTTGCGGGATCTTGTTTTTCACGTCTAACCACGGAGAACACGATGGGAGGGGTCTCGAAGTTAAGCGGGGAATTTTTTTTTGAAAGGTCCAGGTACCGGGTAGGTCTGTATATTGGCCCATACTTGCTCAGTGGATAGATCCATACTGGGAAATATACTCCTGGACATTGCGATATAGGTTGTGGGGTCTTGTTTTTCACGTCTCACCACGTAGAACACGATGGGCGGGGTCCCGAAGCTAAGCGGTGAAATTTTTGAAAAAGGTACTGCGCGTATGCGTAGTGGACACATAGTGCTGGGTGGAGGTTTGGGGTCTAGGTGAGGCCGTAGTGGTCCGATGGTGTCGTATGAGGTCTTATTGTCAAGCTCTCGTGGAGGAGCATCCGACTGGACTGATGTATCAGCCGTTTTAATTATTCTGCGCCTGCGCAGTCTGGTAGCAATATAGAAAACAGACATTCTGGGGGTGCGTGAGGTGTGTTTGGAGTAGAGAGGGGCCACTATTAGTCCAAATGGGTCGTGGGAGGTGTCAGAATGAAGCTTGTGTTTTTTTTATTGCAAGTCGCGTTAATCTGCACATGCGCAGTTGGGTGTAGTAAGTAAAGTGGTCATTTTGGGGGTACGTGGGGTTGTGTTTGGGGTAGAGAGGGACCATCCTTGGTCCGAATGCGTCGTGTGGGGTGTCATTTTTAGCTGTCGGTATGTAGACCACCATTTGAGGCATGCCCGCGTGATCTGTGACGTCATTGGTGTTGAGCCCATTCCGACACATCCAATTGGTCCACTTGGTCAGGCACGGTCTCTAGCGATGCCCTATCCGTGATGGTAAAGGGTAGGTCAAATACCCGGATGTTACTGCTCGAGTAAAATTATCAGGCTTGGTCTGTCTCATTATGCTGCAGCACATAACCAAACGCCAGATTCAACTTGAAGGCCGTCATTTGATCGTTGAAGTAGGCCTCCACGTACTTGAAGAACCGAGGAAGGACCTCTAACCGGGAATTGTAGATGCCTAGTAGCGGGCGATGACGGTGGAAACATCGACGGATCATGAACCAATGGTCCCTGTAAATGTCACTTACTGCATGAGCGTCCGGTAAGAGATCACTGGGGGCATCCACTGGATCTTCCTGGAAATGCTCGATGTCGTCAGGCGTATTTGGAACAGTATCACTGGTGTCCGGCTAGATATCTAGGCCCTCCTCGACTGCAGACACAAGCAAACTGGACATGGGTATTGTATAATACAGGACAAATATTGTACAATACAGGACAGATATGTCGTATAATGCATGAGAGATATGATATAATCGAGAAGAAATTATTGTATAATACAGCACAGATTTAGTATAATGCAAGACAGATATGGTACAATACAGGAAAGATATGGTATAATGCATGACAGATATGGTATAATAGAGGACAAATATTGTATAATACAGAACATATATTGTATAGTACAGGACAGATATTGTATAATGCAGGACAGATAAGGTATAATACTGCACAGATTTGGTATAATACTGGACAGACATTGTATAATACAGGACAGATATTGTAGAATATAAGTAGTAGGTAGCTACCGGCACAGACCACATTTTGACGAGTGCGCAGGTGTTTCTGCGCAGATTTGTGGCGGAAGTGTGGCGGAACTTGGAGGTCACGGGAGGGTCACGTGATCAAGGCATGTCTAGACTTGTTCTGGGTTGTACAGTTCTGCCATACGGAGGATGGGTACTAGTATTTCGCTGACGTCCTAGTAATAAACATAATCCATAGCATCTGTACCACCCTAGGGTCGAGTGTTTATTGTCCCGTGTATCTCCGCAGAAAATCAACAAACAAAATGGCGGCTCCAGGATGGTGTGGGGCGTCGATCATAGCGCCATCTGCACACA
>JAVTVY010047052.1:0-22847 GCA_036873755.1 Hanleya hanleyi | reverse complement strand
ATTTGCCTGGGCATGTTTTCCCCGGTAAATGAGTACAGTGTAACTGCTAGTTGTTCCCGGAGTTGTTATACATGCATGTACTCATCAACTCTTCAAAGGGTCCACACCGTACCGGCGATCACGATTGTGTCTAACAGCCATAATCAAAGCGTGACTGAGATACATAATGCTCCAGATACACTGTCAAACTATAGTAAGGATTGGGGTCTTAATGTTAATGTAGAAAACACTAAGATTATGGTATTTCGTAAAGGTGGAAAACTTAGGATTAGTGAGAAATGGAGCTTTGATTCGCACAATATTGAAATAGTAAATTCTTTCACATATTTAGGACTAGTATTTACCAGCAATTGCAAGTTTTCGGTGACACAGCAAACACTAGCTGAGAAAGGTTTAAGAGCCATGAATTTATTGATGTCTAATATAAGAAGACATCAATTATATACCAAAACTGCTTGTGAATTATTTGATACATGTGTTGGTTCAATTCTAAATTATGCTTGTGAAGTTTGGGGTTTTCACCAAGCATTATCAGTTGAACGGGTTCATCGTAAGTTTTGTAAACAGTTGCTAAATGTAAATATATCTACTCCTAATGCCGCTGTATATGGTGAACTAGGCCGTATGCCACTTCGAGTAAACCGATTAATTCGCATTATTAAATATTGGCTAAAAGTTATTCAGTCCAGTAATTGTATTTTACTGAATGTATATATGCATTTAAAAGAACTATCTGAAAGTGGTGTGAACAATTGGGTTACTCTTATTAGAAACTTATTGTCTAATTATGGGTATGGTGAAGTTTTTCTATTTCCACAATCAGTTAGCTGTAACTAATTCTTACAAAATTTTAAAATGAGAGCAAGAGACATATATTTAGCGGAATGGCATGAGTCACTACAATCACCTAGATTATCATTATATAGATATTTAAAAGAACAGTTTTGTTTCGAAGATTATTTATTAAAAGTAAACAATGTTTCTCATAGAACAGCATTAGTGCGACTCCGAACATCATCTCATAATTTGAGAATCGAAACCGGTCGACATGGGAGTACTAGATTAGACCCAATATTTAGAATTTGTGAAAAATGCACGAATAACGATGTTGAAAATGAATATCATTTTCTCTTAATTTGTCCATTTTATTCAGATTTAAGAGCAAAATTCATTAGTAAATATTTTTGGAATAAGCCTAGTATGCATAAAGTTATAATTTTGTTAAGTTCTACAACTCGCGGTGTCTTAAGAAAGTTAGCCAAGTATATTTTTGAAGCCCACAGATTAAGAAATGTATAAATATTAAAGGTATATTTGTTAGTCCTCACTAGCAGCTATTATTATATTATTACTGTAAGAAACGTGCCTGTATGTGTTGTCATATTGTTATCTCAGTAGCATATCAGTTGTATTCGATGATAGGCAGACATGCCTAAGTCAATAAAGTGATTGATTGATTGATTGATAACGAGTTTACAACGAAAATCATTTGGATTGGGATTAGCAATCCGAGCTTGATATTTTTGGAAAATCATGATGTCTTGATCAGTGAGAACTGGCGACCGTTTCTCTCTTGCAAGAAACCAGCCTGTGTTTATGAAAACTATGATTGTTTTTTTCAAATTTAATTTCACTGGTTTATATGAATTAGGTCTTTAGATTATGGATGCATAAATTATTTAGTGGACGACGTCTGAATATTGAATGACGCTTGTATTTAGAGCTTTGACTGGATTTGCGCAGATACAAAAACCTTACGCTCCAATGTATTCGTATATTTACGGTTTATTGGTGTTTACAAAGCTACTGTGACATTATACAATATAATATTTAAAAAAATATATATTTGATTAATTGAACAACATTTACGTTTTCTTCCGAATTTTAAATATTTTTTTGAAAAACTGAAGTATCCGATTAACCTTCAAATAAAGCGAGGAACATGCTCCCCTCCCCCCTCTCGGGGAGAATGTGTGGAGTCTATATATTGTCCAGAGTTTAACACATTACACGTCCTTGATTTGAAAAAAATTAGACACGGTTTCTCTTTGGGATACGGTTTGATGATGTTTTAATTATAATAATAATAATAATAATAAAAATAATAATAATGAATTAGCCGCGAGCGGAAATGTAGGGAGCTAATGTCAAGCCAATATGGACCCTGAACCGCTCGACCAATCAACGGCATCCAGTTATGATACAGAACAGGTAGACCCGCTAGTTTATCACATTTTTATTTTTAATGATGTCTAGATTTTGGGGTCACACTGACCTTGACCTTGGCCTAAATTGTTGCAGGGTTAACTTTTGATTTTTGACAAGCTCCAAAGTAGACGACTAATTAAAATGACTTTAATAGAGGGACCAGCCTGTGGCTCGTCTCCCTGATAATATGTTGAGGTCCATATTCAGAGAAGTGCCCCTGTTTGACCTTTTCAAAATTAAAATTTGATTGGCTATTCGAAGGAAATGAACATTTCTTATTTGAAAAGCAACATAATTGCAGCTCGCCATATTTTAAGATCAAAGAAAACCCGCGCTGCATGATATCGTTCAGTTGGGTGTCTTTGACAGGATTGCAGGATTCACCCCATTCAGTAAGTCTAGTAACAGTGTAGTATTTAACTTGAGACTTGGAGATCCAATAACAAGTTTTTCGTGGAAGTCGTTGAATTAAGTTTATACTTAGTGGATAGACATTTGGCTGATTTATGATTGGAGAATATATGTATGTTTGTAAAAAGAGTATGGGAGAGGGTCACACAGGTGGTACCCACGATATACTACCCCAGGGCCCAATTGTGTGTGGGGGAGGTGGTGGGGGAGGTGTGTGTATGAGGAGCGTGGTCGTCGCATGTCCCGAACTGGCATATGATCTTCCATGTTGTCACGAAATATTGATGCCTCGGATTAAGGGCTTGTCGCCCACCTGCGAATCAAAATTGACCCAAAAAAAAGTTATTGTACATTTCTTAGTACTATACCAATTCTTTCTCCAGGTGAGATTATTTCGTTTGTTTAGGTTCAATCGAAATATTATTACACGAGTGGTGTACTCCGAAAAACGTAAGGCTCATTTTGACTCAATATTTCGGCTCTTTATTTTGCCATCATCAGGAGTGAATTAAAATAATATTATTATTAACGGCAAAATTATCGCCTGCTTGAGCGAAAAAACTCTAAGCTAGAAATTAAATATCGTGTCACACCGGCACTGTAGGGGTCCTAACTATCAATTAATATGCCCTAATCTGTTTATCGGTTTTATTCCGTTAGCCAATTTCTCCAGTTTTATAAGTTGAACTGTTTATTTCTCGGAAAGTTTTGATCAATGGGAATTCGAAATTTGGCATAATTATTCTGATCTAGGTAAAGACAAATGTCGTGCTTCAGTTTTCTATTTGTTGTTCCGGTCACTGAATTATTAATGTTAATGTGTAAAGTGTGACCATCGCATTTATTCAATTTTGTTCAACTGAAAACTCACAAAACTCAACAGAAACAGATTTGGGTCAAATTTTTATGAACCGAGGCACCCATATTTTGTTGGAAGGTTATTCTACTCAGCAAATTTAACAACTGAATGGAAAATATTAGACTTCTCGACAAAATAAACGTTTGAAAATAGAGACTCATTTTCTATGATGACATGCAATTAAATTTGAATAATTTTATTCTCGTCAACTCTACAACCAATAAATTTCACATATTCATGATTCCAGAGAAATTTGCTTTCCATGATATTTATATGTATATGGAGTATGTGCATAATTTACGCAATGACAACGCATATGCCCGAGAGTGTGTGAAAATCCGCTCCTGTGAGATGCAAGCCCATAACCTTCTCTGATCATACCATGACAATCCCGATCTTCCAAATGTATCACGCCCTCTTTTAATACATATTGCTGACAATAATGGATGCATGGATATTAAATTGAACTGTCTGGCGGGATTTATTTGGAAGCAAGAATGGACCCAGGCGATTAAAAACTCATAGTGTCGTAAAATGTTTACAATAAAACAGGTTTAGACAGGAATTCTCGCGTGCTGGAACAGAAAAATAACACCAATGTCTTGAGCACTATTCCTGTAGTGTATATCCACCGTAGTAGTAGTATAAAGCGTATTACAGACCCTATTGACCTACTTTTTTGTTCCCCCCGAGCCGTATTTGGGGCGTAACTTGATCACGTGATCAAGGCATGTCTAGATGGTGGGAGTGTGGTCAAAATGGCGGCTGATGTGGGAGTGTGGTCAAAATGGCGGCTGATGTGGGAGTGTGGTCAAACTGGCGGCTGATGTGGGAGTGTGGTCAAAATGGCGGCTGATGTGGGAGTGTGGTCAAAATGGCGGCTGATGTGGGAGTGTGGTCAAAATGGCGGCTGATGTGGGAGTGTGGTCAAAATGGCGGCTGATGTGGGAGTGTGGTCAAAATGGCGGCTGATGTGGGAGTGTGGTCAAAATGGCGGCTGATGTGGGAGTGTGGTCAAAATGGCGTCTGATGTGGGAGTGTGGTCAAAATGGCGGCGTGGTGGGGTGGTCAAAATGGCGGCGTGGTGGGTGGTCAAAATGGCGGCGTGGTGGGGTGGTCAAAATGGCGGCGTGTGTGTGGTCAAAAATTAATTTTAATTAATTAATTTTAATTAATTAATTTTAATTAATTAATTTTAATAAATTAATTTTAATAAATAAATCAATAAATCAATAAATAAATTAATTAATTTTAATTAATCAATAAATAAATCAATAAAACAAAATAAATAAAAAAAAAAGTGAAACTCTATACAACGAACCCGGGACTCGAACTCGGGTCCTCTTTATCCAGAGGCAGACACGTTATCCATTACGCCACGAGCTAAAGGCTAAAGGCTGGTGGGGTGGTCAAAATGGCGGCGTGGTGGGGTGGTCAAAATGGCGGCGTGGTGGGGGTGGTCAAAATGGCGGCGTGTGTGTGGTCAAAAATTAATTTTAATTAATCAATTTTAATTAATTAATTTTAATTAATTAATTTTAATTAATTAATTTTAATAAATAAATCAATAAATCAATAAATAAATTAATTAATTTTAATTAATCAATAAATAAATCAATAAAACAAAATAAATAAAAAAAAAAGTGAAACTCTATACAACGAACCCGGGACTCGAACTCGGGTCCTCTTTATCCAGAGGCAGACACGTTATCCATTACGCCACGAGCTAAAGACTACAAGCCAACGTTAAAAATGGTCTATATATGTCTACGGCCCATACTGGGGGTATAGGTTCAATGTTTATCCTACTGGGAAACCCACTTCTATACATTTGCGGTAGGGTTGTGGGGTCTCGTTTTTCACGTCTCGTCATGTAGAACATGATAGGAAGTGTTGCGGAGCGAATCGGTGAAATTTTTGAAAAAGTACGATATAGCCCCATATAGACATATATATATAAATATATATTCCCATACTGGGGGTATAGGTTCAATGTTTATCCTACTAGGAAACCTACTTCTATACATTTGCGGTAGGGTTGTGGGGTCTCGTTTTACTCGTCTCGTCATGTAGAACACGATAGGAAGTGTTGCGGAGCGAATCGGTGAAATTTTTGAAAAAAGTCACCGAGGCCTGGGTAGGCCCATAGGCCTATATTGCATGGCTATGGGCTATAGACCCATACGGGGTGGACATGTTGGAGTCTAGGTGAGCCCCTAATCATCCGATGAGGTCGTATGAGGTCTTATTTTGAAGCTCTCGTGGAGTAGCATCCGACTGGGCTAATGGTCCGTCCGTGTCCAATAGTCTGCGCATGCGCAGTCTGGCCGTAGTATAGAAAACAGGCATTTTGGGGGGTATGTAGGGGTGTGTTTGGGGGTAGAGATGGGCTATTCACGGTTCGAATGGGTCGTGTGAGGTATCAATGTGAAGCTTGTGTGGGGTAGAGTCAGAATGGTGTGTTTTTGAATGCAAGTCGCGTTAATCTGCGCATGCGCAGTTGGTTGTAGTAAGTAAAGTGGCCATTTTGGGGCAGTACATGGAGGTATTTGGGGTCGAGATGGGCTATTCATGGTTCGAATGCGTCCTGGAAGGTGTCATCTTGTAGCTCTCGGGGTGTAGACCCCGATTTTAGGGCTGTTCACGTCACCTGTGACGTCATCGGTGACGTCATCAGTACGAGTAGTAGCGAAAGGGGGCATTTTGGGGCAGTGAAAGGAAGGTATTTTAGTGTAGAGAGGGACCATCCTTGGTCCGAATGCGTCCTGGGAGGCGTCATTTTGTAGCTCTCGGGGTGTAGACCCCGATTTGGGGGCTGTTCACAGCATCTGTGACGTCATTGGTGACGTCATCAGTACGAGTAGTAGCGAAAGTGGACATTTTGGGGCAGTGAAGCAAGGTATTTGGGGTAGAGAGGGACCATCCTTGGTCCGAATGCGTCGCGTGAGGTGTCATCTTGTAGCTCTCGGGATGTAGATCCCGATTTAAGGGATGTTCGCGTCATCTGTGACGTCATTAGTGACGTCATCAGTACGAGTAGTAGCGAAAGTGGACATTTTGGGGCAGTGAAGGAAGGTATTTGGGTAGAGAGGGACCATCCTTGGTCCGAATGCGTCGCGTGAGGTGTCATCTTGTAGCTCTCGGGATGTAGATCCCGATTTAAGGGATGTTCGCGTCATCTGTGACGTTATTAGTGACGTCATCAGTACGAGTAGTAGCGAAAGTGGACATTTTGGAGCAGTGCAGGTAGGTATTTGGGGTAGAGAGGGACCATCCTTGGTCCGAATGCGTCGCGTGAGGTGTCATCTTGTAGCTCTCGGGATGTAGATCCCGATTTAAGGGATGTTCGCGTCATCTGTGACGTCATTAGTGACGTCATCAGTACGAGTAGTAGCGAAAGTGGACATTTTGGGGCAGTGAAGGAAGGCATTTGGGGTAGAGAGGGACCATCCTTGGTCCGAATGCGTCGCGTGAGGTGTCATCTTGTAGCTCTCGGGATGTAGATCCCGATTTAAGGGATGTTCGCGTCATCTGTGACGTTATTAGTGACGTCATCAGTACGAGTAGTAGCGAAAGTGGACATTTTGGAGCAGTGCAGGTAGGTATTTGGGGTAGAGAGGGACCATCCTTGGTCCGAATGCGTCGTGGGAGGTGTCATCTTGTAGCTCTCGGGATGTAGATTCCGATTTAAGGGATGTTCGCTTCATTTGTGACGTCATCAGTGACATCATCAGTACGAGTAGTAGCGAAAGTGAGCATTTTGGGGCTATGTGGGTGTATGTTTGGGGTAGAGAGGGACCATCCTTGGTCCGAATGCGTCGTGGGAGGTGTCATTGTGTAGCGCTTAGGGTGTAGATCCCGAGTTGAGGGATGTTCGCTTCATTTGTGACGTCATCAGTGACATCATCAGTACGAGTAGTAGCGAAAGTGGGCATTTTGGAGCTATGTGGGTGTATGTTTGGGGTAGAGAGGGACCATCCTTGGTCCGAATGCGTCGTGGGAGGTGTCATTTTGTAGCGCTTAGGGTGTAGATCCCGAGTTGAGGGATGTCCGCGTCATCTGTGACGTCATCAGTGACGTCATCATTACGAGTAGTAGCGAAAGTGGGCATTTTGGGGCAGTGAAGGATGGATTAGTAGTATGAAAGCGCATGTCGAGCCCCATTGACCTTGCGGCGCAATGCGCAATGAGTATGCATGTGTGTGTGTATGCGTCTGTGTGTGTGTGTGTGTGTGTGTGTCTATGCGTCTGTGTGTGTGTGTGTGTGTGTGCGTGCATGTGTGTGTGTGTATGCGTCTGTGTGTGTATGCGTCTGTTTGTCTGTGTGCATGTGTGCTTGCGTGTACGTGTATGTGTGTGTGTGTGTGTATGTTCGTGTGTGTCTGTGTGCATGTGTGCGTACGTGTGTGTGTGTGTGTGTGTGTACGCGTGTGTGTGTGTATACGTCTGTATGCGTGTGTTTATGCGTGTGTGTGTGTGTGTATGCGTTTGATGCGTGTGTGTGTGTGTGTGTGTGTGTGTATGCGTCTGTGTGTCTGTGTGCGTGTGTGCATGAGCCGAGTTCTAAGAGCCCCGGAGAGAGAACAACAACAACAAGGATGACACATGAGAGAGGACCAATACATATGGACACATGTTCATTCCTATATTTAAAGAATCTACCACCACCACACACACCACCACTGGGCACACGTATTCGTGTGTCTGTGTGCATGTGTGCGTACGTGTGTGTGTGTGTACGCGTGTGTGTGCGTGTGTGTGTGTATACGTCTGTATGCGTGTGTTTATGCGCGTGTGTGTGTATGCGTCTGATGCGTGTGTGTGTGTGCGTGTGTGTGTGCGTGTGTGTGTGTGTGTCTGTGTGTGGGTGTATGCGTCTGTGTGCGTGTGTGCATGAGCCGAGTTCTAAGAGCCCCGGAGAGAGAACAACAACAACAACAACAAGGATGACACATGAGAGAGGACCAATACATATGGACACATGTTCATTCCTATATTTAAAGACTCTACCACCACCACACACACCACCACTGGGCACACGTACCTGGTGCACCCTGAACCCTATAGCCCGTAGGGTATAGGGTACGTACGAGTAGTAGGGAAAGTGAGCATTTTCGGGCAGTGAAGGAAGGTATTTGGTGTAGGGATGGACCATCCGTGGTCCGAATGCGTCATGGGAGGTGTCATCGTGTAGTTCTCGGCGTGCAGACCTCGATTTGAGGGATATCCACAGCAGCCGCCATGTTGGAGCCGCCATGTTGGATCCGCCATTTTGGAGCCGCCATGTTACATCCGCCATGGTGGAACCGCCATCTTGGATATGTCCCATAATGCACCGGGTCAAAATACTCGCTTCTGATTGGACGAGAGCTCTGTGACGGATTTGAAATACTCGCTTCTGATTGGTGTACGTCGCTAAAGGTGACCGGAACTGACCTTTGACCCCGGCGCGCGCGGTGTAAAGGTTTCTACCTTCCTTCACTGCCCGAAAATGCTCACTTTCGCTACTACTCGTACGTACCCTATACCCTACTGGCTATAGGGTTCAGGGTGCACCAGGTACGTGTGCCCAGTGGTGGTGTGTGTGGTGGTGGTAGAGTCTTTAAATATAGGAATGAACATGTGTCCATATGTATTGGTCCTCTCTCATGTGTCATCCTTGTTGTTGTTGTTGTTGTTCTCTCTCCGGGGCTCTTAGAACTCGGCTCATGCACACACGCACACAGACACACAGACGCATACACACACACACACACACACACACACACACACACACGCATCAGACGCATACACACACACGCGCATAAACACACGCATACAGACGTATACACACACACACACACACACACACGCGTACACACACACACACACGTACGCACACATGCACTGAACAGATACGATATTGCCCAGTGGTGGTGTGTGTGGTAGGTGGTAAGGAGTCTTTAAATATAGGAATGAACATGTGTCCATATGTATTGGTCCTCTCTCATGTGTCATCCTTGTTGTTGTTGTTGTTCTCTCGGGGCTCTTAGAACTCGGCTGATGCACACACACACACACACATACAGCCGCATACACACACACACACACACACACACACATACAGCCGCATACACACACACATGCATACTCATTGCGCATTGCGCCGCAAGGTCAATGGGGCTCGACATGCGCTTTCATACTACTAATCCATCCTTCACTGCCCCAAAATGCCCACTTTCGCTACTACTCGTGATGATGACGTCACTGATGACGTCACAGATGACGCGGACATCCCTCAACTCGGGATCTACACCCTAAGCGCTACAAAATGACACCTCCCACGACGCATTCGGACCAAGGATGGTCCCTCTCTACCCCAAACATACACCCACATAGCCCCAAAATGCCCACTTTCGCTACTACTCGTACTGATGATGTCACTGATGACGTCACAAATGAAGCGAACATCCCTCAACCCGGGATCTACACCCTACGCGCTACAAAATGACACCTCCCACGACGCATTCGGACCAAGGATGGTCCCTCTCTACCCCAAACATACACCCACATAGCCCCAAAATGTCCACTTTCGCTACTACTCGTACTGATGACGTCACTAATGACGTCACAGATGACGCGAACATCCCTTAAATCGGGATCTACACCCCGAGAGCTACAAGATGACACCTCACGCGACGCATTCGGACCAAGGATGGTCCCTCTCTACCCCAAATACCTACCTGCACTGCTCCAAAATGTCCACTTTCGCTACTACTCGTACTGATGACGTCACTAATAACGTCACAGATGACGCGAACATCCCTTAAATCGGGATCTACATCCCGAGAGCTACAAGATGACACCTCACGCGACGCATTCGGACCAAGGATGGTCCCTCTCTACCCAAATACCTTCCTTCACTGCCCCAAAATGTCCACTTTCGCTACTACTCGTACTGATGACGTCACTAATGACGTCACAGATGACGCGAACATCCCTTAAATCGGGATCTACACCCCGGTCGCTGACGTCCAAGTTGAACTGATTGTGCTAAAAATACATCAATAGCTAGCTTGCTATAAAAAGGAAACGGCCTGGCTGTTTCATCAGACACTCTGTCAACCACCAAGATGTTCACTTGTACTGCGTGCTCGAAATCATTCACTCGCCGGCACGACTTGCGCCGCCATGAGGCTACCAAGCACGATGGAATCGCCCGGTATAGCTGTACGATATGTAGGCCTACACTGTCGTTTCAGCGCCCAGATCATTTACAGCGCCATGAACGCTCAGTCCACGAGGGCGCGACGGAACAATGTAAGGATCGTGGTGAACTCTTCAGACGACCCAGTCAGTTAAAACGGCATCAGCGTTTGATTCATGGTCCGTCTCCACGGTTTTGGCGACAACTTCCTACTGAAGAGGAGCCGCGGAAGGTCAGATCCAGTGAAGATAAGCCCGGGGAGACGAACGCCACTGGTGATGCGATGACGGAGAGCCCGCCCTATACCCACAGTTGGGAAGAGCCTGGATTTCCAGCCGGACCCCACCGTTACGGTTTTCGAGTCATACGTCGCCCATCGAACATTTTCTGGACGAGCCCGCCATCGATACAACTTTGATCTCTTGCGAATATCACCAGAGTGGCATCTCTCGGCACCATTGGACCTGACACGGCACTGTTTCCACCGTCATCACCCTGACTAAGTCTACAATTCATGACTGACTCACCGTCTGCGCAGCTACGATGAGCTATGTAATGACAACCTACGGCCTTCACATTAAATCAGCGGCATTTGGGTATCTTAATACTTAGGTGACGGTGAATTACGCTATTTCTATTCCCAGTGCCATCCACCCAGTGTACGACCAACCGTTTACCATCAATGACCGGAGGTCACTAGAGATGATGCTGGACCAAGTGGAACAATTGAATGTCTTGGGATGGGCCCAACAACAACGACCCAACACCAAGTGGACAGTGAACAGGGTGACCAATGTTACGTTTTTCCTTACCAAGCTGATCCACCACTGCCATCGGTTGAATGCGTCACTCGTGCACTGATGAATACTCAGAATGCGCAAACAACTATCTGAGGATATGTTGCCTCAACGGTATCCTGGCCTGCCCGCCGATGAGTAGAATAAACGGTTCAGAGCGAACATGGCCGGAGATGGAACTTTCTGAAATGGAGACTTCTGATTGGACAAGAATACATCTAACGGACAGGAACGAATATGACAGATACAAATGGTGGCCTCTGATTGGGCAAGACTCTTTTTGAGTTGTAAACATACCCAACGCGGCTCCCCCAGCGTGGGTATGATGTAACATTGGGGAAAATAAACTATATGAAAAAACTTCTTGTTGTTGTTGTTCTCTCATGTGTCATCCTTGTTGTTGTTGTTGTTCTCTCTCCGGTCTATATCATGACGTCAAGTCGTTATGTAAGAGCGTTAAGGCGTAACGACGGGCGTTGACGGGCGTCACTGCATTTCGATGAATTGGTGTCAATTCCATGGAATATCTAGAAAATCAGAACTTCTGAGCTATTTCACCAGGGCGTTGAAGCGTTAAGCTTGGCGTTGGCGGGCGTTGCTTACAATATGACACCTGATACGACGCATTCGGACCAAGATTGGAGAACAACACAAAGTATTGGTAGTTCAAGGCAATATCTCTGGACGCCTTCCCTTGAGGAAAGAGATTCTGGGTCAAATAGATGACGGACAGATTCTGATGATGGGATCCTTTCCACATACCCCCAAAATTCCTGTTTTCTCTACAACGGCCAGGCTGCGCATGCGCAGATTGACGCGACTTGCACTTAAAAACACGCCATTCTGACTCTACCCCACACAAGCTTCACATTGATACCTCACACGACCCATTCGAACCGTGAATAGCCCATCTCTACCCCCAAACACACACCCACATACCACCCAAAATGCCTGCTTTCTATACTACGGTCAGACTGCGCATGCACAGACTATTGAGCACGGACGAACCATTAATGTAGTCAAGTGCTCCTCCACGAGATCTTCAAAATAAGACCTCACTCGACCCCATCGGATCATTAGGGACTCACCTAGACCCCAACACGTCCACCCCGTATGGGCCTATACACCCATAGCCATGCAGTATAGGCCTATGGGCCTACCCAGGCCTCGGTGACTTTTTCCAAAAATTTCACCGTTTCGCTCCGCGACCCTTCCTATCATGTTCTAAATGACGAGACGTGAAAAACAAATCCAAACAACCCTACCGCAAATGTATAGATGTACGTTTCCCAGGGGGACAAACATTGATCCTATACCCCCAGTATGGGACTATATGGGTCTATATGGGGCTATATCGTACTTTTTCAAAAATTTCACCGATTCGCTCCGGGACACTTCCTATCATGTTCTAAATGACGAGACGTGAAAAACAAATCCAAACAACCCTACCGCAAATGTATAGAAGTACGTTTCCCAGGGGGACAAACATTGATCCTATACCCCCAGTATGGGACTATATGGGTGTATATCGTACTTTTTTCAAAAATTTCACCGATTCGCTCCAGGACACTTCCTATCATGTTTGTCTTGACGAGGCTAAGAAAACGAGACCCCACAACCTATACCGCAAATGTCGAGAAGTAGGTTTCCCAGGATGGTCCTATACCCCCATACCCCATATAGGCATTTTCACGTAATTTAGGATAAAGTCCGTGTTCCGTATTTTTTCAGGAAAATTTTTACATGCACCCACCCATGCTTGAAATATACTTCACTTTGATACCTCATACAACTCCATCGGCCCATTAGGGGCCTCCCTAGCTCCAAAACGTCTAGCAGGACCCATACAAGGTCCAGTTTTCGACACTAGGTGACCACATCCCGACGAAATGGCCAGTTTTCGACACCGGATGTGCCGCCATCTTGACCATACGTGCCGCCATCTTGGATATGGCCCATAATGCACCGGGTCAAAATACTCGCTTCTGATTGGCTGAGAGCTCTGTGACGGATTTGAAATACTCGCTTCTGATTGGACGAGAGCTCCGCATTGCGTCTGCACATGGGCAGAATGATATTCCTACCGCACACCCAACCCATCAGATGCCCCTTCACGAATGCTTCACTTTGATACCTCACTCAACTCCATCGGTCCATTAGGGACTCCCCTAGCTCTCAAAACGGCTATTTTCATACCCTTGGGCCACCGCGCATGCGCGGAATGACGCTATTTCAACCCCACACCCAGTCCATCAGATGCCCCTTCACGAATGCTTCACTTGGATACCTCACTCGACCCCATTGGACCATTAGGGACTCCCCTAGGTCCAAAACGTCTATTTCCATACCCTTGGGCCACCGCGCATGCGCAGAATGCCGCTATTTCAACTCCACACCCAGCCCATCACATGCCCCTTCACGAATGCTTCACATTGATACCTCACTCGACCCAATCGGTCCACTAGCGGTCCCTACAGATTGCCGAACACTTCCACGAGTGGCTGTCATAGTCCAGACACGAGTTGTCTCCCTTGGAGCTATATACAGACCTCAGTGACCTTTTTCAAAAATTTCACCGATTCGCTCCGCAACACTTCCCATAATGTTCTACATGACGAGACGAGTAAAATAAATCCGAACAACCATACCGCAAATGTATAGAAGTAAGTTTCCCATTAGATTCAACATTGGCCAGTGCGCCAATATGGACCGTAGACATATATAGACCATTTTCAACCTTGATATGTAGCCTATAGCTCGTGGCGTAATGGGTAACGTGTCTGCCTCTAGATAAAGAGGACCCGGGTTCGAGTCCCGGGTTCGTTGTATAGAGTTTCACTCTTTTTTTTATTATTTATTTTTATTTATTTATTTATTTATTTATTTATTTATTGATTGATTAATTAAAATTAATTAATTAATTAATTTATTTATTTATTGATTTATTCTGTGAAAACACCCATGACATGACTGAAAAGAGCCTCACTCGGCCCAATCGGACCATGCAGCGTATTTCATGTCCAGGGACTACTTTTTCTCCGCGGAAGCTTTTTCCCGCGACCGCATCACCGCCACAGACCGCATCACCGCGGAGGAATACAATACGCGGAGGAACTATAGTCACCCAGAGTTACCTCCCCCTAGATTGGAACTCTCTTGTGCTGAAGGTAGTTTTCCCCCAACGATCACATGATCGTCACGTGATCAAGTTACGCCCCAAATACGGCCCCAAGAGTTATCTCCCCCGGCAAAATGCGGTCTGTAATGCTCTTATAATACTACTAGGCTGGAATACTGTTCTTCTGTATGGTCACCCAGCACTCAAATACTCAAGGACAAAATTGAACACGTACAATCAAATTTTATCAAGTTTTTATGTTTTAAATGTGGTGTCGACTTTTATACTTTGGGGTATGAACGTGCATGTTGTCATTTTAATCTGCAGCCACTTTACAAACGCCGTCAACTTTTAGATCTTTTAACATTACACGGCATTTTAAACAACCGTTATGATTGTCCTTATTTGTTATCTCAAATAAACTTTATGCCCCAACTAGACAGCTACGACAAAGACCTGTTTTTTATGTACCAGCTGCAAGAGTGAACGTACGTAAATTTTCGTTCTGCCCAAGAACAATGGTTTTATGTAATGACTTTTTATTAAACCCATCTTATGATATTTTCAATACGAAAACAGTTTTTAAGAAACAGGCAATCAAATATCTTATGAAGTAAAATCATGTTATATCAACGCTAATATCTCCACTTTTATGTGTTATACAATTACGTAAGCTCGTTAAACTTATTAACTGTATATTTTTGTTAACTGTATTCTAATGCATATATTGTTATTTTGTATGAATGAGTGTGTGATTCTTGTATATAGTGTTTTCCGAAGTCTGTTATTGGGTCTTCTGGCCTGTTGACTTTGTAACGAAATAAATTTGTACCCACACGCCGCCATTTTGTACCCACATCAGCCGCCATTTTGTCCCACATCAGCCGCCATTTTGTACCCACACGCCGCCATTTTGTACCCACACGCCGCCATTTTGTACCCACAGAACGAGTGACGTCATATGCAAATTTCTGAGGTCAAATTTTACTCGCTTCTGATTGGCTGTCACCTCCTCGTTTCCTCCGCAAAATATGCAAATTTCTGAGGTCAATGGGACTTTAAACATTCTTACACTACTACTTACCGTGAAAAATGAAAAAAAAAAAAAAATGGAAAAACGGAAACCGCAAAAATACTTCACAATAGACAACAATAATCCAGGACGGTCGGGTGTAAAATAGATGAATACTTTGAGACATTTCTTTAATATCACATCATATTAACATATCCCCCTACCGAACAGTTATGGTTTAACTAATTGGCGTAGGAAGTAGGGTCAATTCATGTCTGAGAAAAATCAAACTCACAGGGTGTACAGGTCTGAGGCAGAGTATTTGACACCAAATCATCACCAGCAGGGAAAGTTAGTGTTGGGCACCGAAGAGAACCGAAAAACACCACGTACATCAAAACATCTCGAAAAGTGAGAGGACAACCACCATCAACCGTAACTGAATCCAAAGGTTGCCGAGGTACATACTTCACTGTACGGAGATCATGACAAGGTGTTAGTTTCAGGTAGGACAAAATGTCAGACTCCTGCCTGACAAAATGTCAGACAAAACTGCAGGAATGTTAGAAGATTCTCGAAACGAAGACCGAAGACTCAAAAACGAAGACCCGTCCCCAAAAGAGCCCCTCGAGAGGGTCTTCCATCTTCGGTCTTCGTTTTAGTATTGGCCATATGGGAAAAACCAAAACGAAGATGGAAGACCCAAAAACGAAGACCCTGAGATTTCTGGGCTGTGTGATGTCCGGGGAGAGCGTGAAGGTGTGGGATGCAGTTACATATGTCTCTCGGGAATTTTAGTCCCCTTTTAAAATTTTAAATTAAATAAAAATAACAAAAAAATTAAATTTTAAAATCATTAAATTTTAATATTATTGAATTTTAAAATTAATAAATTTTAGTGCTCATGTCAGTTACCGATCAAGTATACCTGGAGAATAAAGTCTGCCCCAGGTTATACCATAGAAGGGCATGTAAAACACGCGGCTACTGTCACTGTGTGATGTCCGGGGAGGGCGTGAGGGTGTGGGATGCAGTTACAAATGTCTCCCGGGAATTTTAGTCCCCTTTTAAATTAAAAAAAAACAACAACAAATTATTAAATTTTAAAATTAATAAATTTTACTGCAGTTACCGATCAAGTATATCTGGAGAAAAAAGTCTGCCCCAGGTTATACCATAGCAGGACATGTAAAACACGCGGCTACTGTGTGATCTTTGGATTATGGACGCGGATAATGGACGACGGCTGAATAATGAATGACAGACCACACGCTTATAGTAAGGGTAATCTCCCTTGAAAGTATACCACCACACACCAAGGAAAATGGCGGCGCCCAGGTTGAGAAACGGGGGAAATATGTGGAAAACATTCTCACGTTTGTTAGCAAATGCAAAGCTTATCCGTACAAATAACCATGGTGAGATAGTGTTGAATATCTTCGTCATTAATAATTCAGCACGGATTGGTATCCTAATACCTAGTAGAACGCACTGAAACTGTTTACACGATCAAACAACAACAACAACAACAACAACCGTGCACATGTTCTGGAAATCATTAAATAAGCCTAGCCCTTGTTGGCGTGACCAGGGGATGCTCACGCCATTGGGTCGGAGAAACCAAGCTATAGCGCGCGAGCAACAACAACAGTCCATTTCATGTAATTCGACAGAAATAGATATTTAAAACGTACCTTATACCATCAACTTCAATACTGTACACACACAAACTTATGGTTGGCCATCCCTGCCAGAATTCGTCATTTAGAGGCTGCCTCTAAATAATATATACCATGGTATAAAATGCCGAGCCTGCCATAATTCCTATTTAGAGGATGCCTGTAAATCGCCAAGCCTGCCACAATTCGTATTTAGAGGCTGCCTGTAATTATTTTGTACCATGGTATAAAATGCCAGGCCTGCCATAATTCGTATTTAGAGGATGCCTGTAATTATTTTGTACCATGGTATAAAATGCCGTGCCTGCCATAATTCCTATTTAGAGGATGCCTCTAATTCATTTAGCCGTAAGTCATAAACAACTCGATGTCATATCAAGAATATTAAATTTGACCAATGAGTAAACTTGTAACAAGAGTGGAGATATGGTCACGTGAGTAAATGGGAAGATACAAGATTTTTGACATCTTCTCCCAAGGTGCTTCGCGCTATTCTCCGCGATGGACTTTCGAGAGGCGAGGTAATTTCGTATTTTGGAAATGATTAGAAGGTGCATGTGGTGACCTGAGCCTCGACGGATCCGCCATCTTCCGTCTACATTTCCCGCCCAATCAAAAAAAGGGGAGGAGCGTAAATCCCGGCACCAAATTTGTGAAAGCGCATATCATTGGTGGAAGTAATAAGAAGGCGAAAATTTATGACTTACGGCTAAATGAATTAGAGGCATCCTCTAAATAGGAATTATGGCAGGCTCGGCATTTTATACCATGGTACAAAATAATTACAGGCAGCCTCTAAATACGAATTATGGCAGGCTTGGCATTTTATACCATGGTATATATTATTTAGAGGCAGCCTCTAAATGACGAATTCTGGCGGGGGTGGCCAACTCCTCACGAAGGCACAGAGGGTAGGAAAAAATAAGTGACTCGGGGTTGTTGTTGTTCCTCGGGACAAACATAACGTCTTCCCTGCTCAACTCCGTGAGCACGTGTTGTTTCGCGGAAGTCCGAGACTCTCGGCGAGGATTATCCAAAATGCAAACCGCGCACGTGTTCGGAAAGAAATTCGTCCACTGGTAAACAACATGTCAGCTGTTAGGAGGGCCATCAATGCGGGACTTGCACAATACAGGGTTCCGGCCTCGGCCGCTAGGATCGCCTTTGTCTTTATTTCCGTTTTATACCACTTCTATCGTCTGCTAGGCACTGAGCTGATCTTTCAGAGCGGCTTTGAAAGCTCCATTCCCGCTGAGATCTAATGGCTGGAGCTCTCTTGTACAGCATGCTGGCATGAATACACATTTAAACCCATTGTCAGCTAATGCCGACGTCGCGGTATTTATTGACTTTAGCGGAGTTCAAATGACAACTACCTGTATGATATCTCGAGATATAGGATTTGCTTACCTACGGGAATTCCAACGGAAACGTTTATACTATTTCAATCATCCCGTGGGCCGGTTTTATTTTCGGCACATTTGTCTTTCACCATTACTAACGAATATGGCGGCACAATCGAATAAACTACGATCAGAAGTTTAGTTTTCATGAACTTCTGCTACGATATGTTGTAACAGTCTATATGGCAGCAATAACAGACCAAAGTTGTAAAGTTCATGTAGCCGCATACACTCCTGGCTGCACGGTTTATTCCAGTATGGCCGACCGTGTGTTACAATTACTCCCAGCATGCATTGGGACGTGTAAGCCAATTACCGAACTGTAGTACAATATTTCGTAGGATATTACATCCCTCTCTATGTTAGATTTGAAATATCGTATCAAAATGGACCAACACTTCTTGTTATTAAAGAACTGTGAAAATTAAACTGCAGTGTCGTGTTTGTCAATATAACAATAAAGAAGAGTTCAAGGACAACTGTCAATACAAGTGACATAATTGCATGTCAAAGAACATAGTCACAATTAACTCTGTAGAATGTCAGGAATACTGAACTGGGCATTTGAGCGCAACCTATATAAAATCCAACTGAATCTCATGGTACTTCCATCTGTTGAATAAGACACAAAAATTAAATGTTCTTCATCTTGGATGGGAACAAGTCCAACAATACAGGGAACATCAAATTAGAGTTAATGTCCAGTGATACCAAGAGGTAGCATCGTTATGCCTTTTAACATTTAACTAAGGTCCATTTAACTAAGGTCAGTATCTCTTATAGTCTTTGAGGTAACTCGGTTCACGTCTTGTTCGGGTGGGCCTTTCTCTCGGCTGATTGAGAGAACAGGGTGGTTCTTCACTAGAACCGCTTTTTGCTGGGCTACGAATTGGAGTTGTAAGGAATGATTCTAACTCCTCTTCCTCCTCTTCTTTATTAGTTGGGACATGGTGCTTTGTAGGTATTTTGCGAAAGAATGATGAATTTCGCGTGACGTTTCGACCGTTAGCTGTCACGGTGACCATATTGCCTTTCTTCTCAGTCACGACATGAGGTGTTGGCTGAAAAGGTGTTGACAGCTTGTTTTGTTTCTTGTCCCGTTTCACAAGTACGTGATCTCCAACACTGATATCACACGGACGCGCACAGTTTCGACGATCCGCGTTCTCCTTCATTTTCTGTTTGGCCAGTTTGTCATTCGCTCTGGCTTTCTGATGAGTTTTACACGATGATGTCTGACGTTCCAGTTCTGGGAGTTTCGTTGGAGCTTCACGCCCAAATAGAAGTCGAAATGGACTGAACCCCGTAGATGGATGTGGAGTGGCTCGATACTGTCTTTGGAAGTGGATAAGTTCTTGCTTCCAGTTCTTTTGTTCCAGGTGTGCCGCTCTCACAGATTTCATAATCGGTCTGTTGAATGTTTCAGCCTGCGCATTAGCACGTGGCCAATGTGGCGTTATTCGTCGATGCTTGAAACCAATGTGTTTCGCATACTGTGCGAATGCATGAGAGTTGAACGGGCTTCCATTGTCCGTTTTTATCACTTTCGGTATTCCAAACTGTGACAACACTTTGTCTAATACAGGTATCACAGTGTTGTGGGATGTTGATCGGATAACCTCGACGACAGGGTATCGCGAGTATTCATCGGTGATGACACAAAGATATTCGCCTGTAGGAAGAGGTCCTAGGAAATCCATACTAAGACATTCCCATGGTTTGTCAGGCAGTTCAGACATGATGAGTGGTTCCATGTTTCGCGTATTTGGATATGTTGTTGCCTGGCAAGGCAAGCAATTTCTCACGGCTGTCTCAACTTTGTCATTGATTCCTGGAAACCAAACTTTGGAGCGAATGAAGGCTTTGGTACGACTCACGCCTTGGTGACCTTCATGTGCCAGGGCCACCGCTCGAGTACGTAGTTCACTTGGAATGATGATGAGATTACCGCGAAGAAGTACACCATCAGAGTGGCATGTAAGTTCATTCCGAACAGAACTGAATTCGCGCAATTCATCAAAATTGACGTCTGGGTCTTGTAGAGTTTTGATTTTGTGCCACTGTTGTGTGCGCACAAGTTCAATCACTTTCTGTAGCGTTTTGTCACGAGCTGTAGCGCTCTTGATTTCATCAAAGCTCATGGCTTTGGGAACAGATGTATCAGCAATAAAGTTCACGTACTGTTCTGCAAGTTTCTCGTGTCGCGGAGTCTTCGTAGTTGGTGGAGGGTGTCGCGACATATAGTCTGCAGGATTCTCTTTACCTGGGCGGTAGATGATAGACATCTTGTATGGTTGTAGTCTTAAACCCCAACGTTCGATACGTAGTGGAGGTCTTGGCTTCTCCCAGATCCTTTCAAGTGGTTTGTGATCGGTCACGACTGTAAAGTGTTGAGCGCCGTTGACGTATATGTCGAAGTGTTCACAAGCCCATACCACTCCAAGAGCTTCACGCTCTGTTTGGCTGTATCGCGATTCAACATCTGTGAGCGCTCTGCTTGCGTAAGCAACTACTCGTCCGTCCTGGACAAGCATTGAACCCAGACCCACTGGACTCGCGTCAACGATGATTTCAATGTCCTTCCTTGGGTCAAAGTAAGACATTACAGTTTCTGTAGTGAGCTGCTCCTTCAGCTTCTGGAAGGCGTTTTCTTGCTCATCAGACCATATCCAAGTCACATCGTTTCTGGTGAGGCGTCGTAGAGGTTCCGCTATTGTAGCGTAGTCATGGATGAACCGTCCACAGTAATTCATCATGCCCAGGAAACTCCTAACCTCGGAGATATTTCCTGGACGTTCAGCGTGGCGAATGGCGTCAATTTTCTTCTGATCAGGAGACACACCGTCTCCACTGAATACGAGACCATAGAAATCGAGCTTGTTTTTGTTAAACTCGCATTTCTCTTTGCTTAGTGTAATGCCTTCTTCGTCAAGGCGTTTGAGCGTAGCTTCCAGTGCAATGTCATGATCACGTTGCGTTTTGCCATATATTACGATGTCGTCGCTGATATTCTTCGTGCCGTCGATATCTTGTATGATCTGGCGGATGGTTTCTTGAAATACCTCGGATGCAGACGAGATTCCAAAATTCAGACGTTTGTAGCGAAAGAGTCCCAGATGGCAGCTGAACGTTGTAATGTACCGAGAGTCGGGATGCAGCTCCAACTGATGATATCCTGCGCGTAAATCTAGCTTACTGAACACTTTGGCCCCATTGAGATCAGTGATAACTTCATCAATGGTTGGCATCTGGTGTCGTTCTCGAATGATTGCTTTGTTTGCGGCACGCATGTCTACGCAGACACGTATCGATCCAGGTTCCTTCTTTGGCGGCGTCACGATTGGGGAAATCCATGGGGTTGGTACCCCTTCCACTTTTTCAATAACGTCTTCCTGTAATAACTTCTGTATTTCTTGTTCCACCTTATTCCGTAAGTGAAATGGCGTTCTGCGGTGTCTTTGAGCGACAGGTTTCACTGTTTCATCTATGTGTAATTTCACAACTCTGTTTTTCACTTTGCCAATGCCATTGAAAAGGTTCGGGTACTTTTCTGTAGGAGAGTCCACGCTATTCAGCATCTTGATTAAGCCCAACTCTTGAGCTGTATTGTACCCCAAAAGTGATCCGTGTCTCCCTTGCACTACGCTGAAGTTGTGGTACTGAATCTGTCGTGCTGTCTCCACTGTAAGATCACATCGGCCCAACAGCTTTAACGGTGCGGTACCACCGTACGGAAATAAACTCGGCAGTGCTTTCCTTACAAGCTGTGGGTTACCTAGTAGTTTGTATGTATGTTCGTCGAGGACGTTCACTGAGGCACCTGTATCAATGAGAATATTTACCTCAACATTGTTCAGTTTCAGTTTCACTTTGGGTGCTTTGTCACTCAATGTATTAAGTTTTTGTCCGTATACACCCCTCTTATCACTTTTGAGTGGCTTGTCACTCACTGAGCTGACAGAATTTCTGTTTACACCCTTTTTGTCACTCTGGGGTGAAGTTTCACCTTTCTTGCTAAGAGTGTTGTTGTTTACACCCTTTTCACCCTTCGGGCTAAGAGTGTAGTTTTCTGCACGAACAATGTAGCAATACGAGTCCTCGTCACTGGAGTCAGAGTTTAACACGCTTACAGCACATGCACTGTTTTGTTGCACGTTTTTCACTGTTTGTTTGT
>JAVTVY010047051.1:0-22574 GCA_036873755.1 Hanleya hanleyi | reverse complement strand
GACGTTCAACCGTCAACATGGCTTATACTTGTTCTGAGTGTGAACGCACGTTCACCAGACATTACGATATGATGCGACACCAGAAAAATATACATGGGACTGAAGACGCCGAGGGGCCCGTTGAGGCAGATACTGATACAGAGATTGATGAGAGTGCATCGACTGATACCGAATCAAAGATGGCTGACAGTCTATCTACTGATATGGAGAGCTTGACCTCAGAGAATCAGCCTTCATCCCAGGAAAGTGAGGCAGAACCTACCTTCTGGGATCGTATTGTGACAGCAGCTATCAATACTCACGCTGAAGCGATCGAGGACGCCGGAAAGGATAATTTACAACAGACGTACACCCAAATGCGCCCCCGCATCAGGAAAACAGCCATGGCGATCTATGAACAGTATACCTTACTACCGCTTGAAATGAAAGGGGACCCCACGCACAGGTCCATCATGAAGACCAAGCGTCGCTTGGAAGAGGACATGGGTTTACCACCCACCGGGGCCCTGGAAAATGCGATCAGAATGCGCAAACAACTGTTTCAGGACATGCTGCCCGAAGAATATCCAGGCCTGGCCGACGATGATTAGAATAAACGGTTCAGAATGAACATGACCAAAGAAGGAACTCTCTGAAATGGCGACTTCTGATTGGACAAGAATACATCTAACGGACAGGAACGAATAGGACAGATGCAAATGGCGGTCTCTGATTGGACAAGAGTCTTTCTTGAATTGTAAACATACCCAACGCGGCTCCCCCAGAGTGGGTATGTTATGATGGAGGGGAAAATAAACTATATGAAAAAAAACTTGTTGTTGTTGTTGTTCCCTCATGTGTCATCCTTGTTGTTGTTTTCTCTCTCTCTCCGGTCTATATCATGGCGTCAAAACGTCTAGCAGGACCCATACAAGGACACTAGGTGACCCCATCCCGACGAAATGGCCAGTTTTCGACACCGGATGTGCCGCCATCTTGAACATAGGTGCCGCCATCTTGGATATGGCCCATAATGCACCGGGTCAAAATACTCGCTTCTGATTGGCTGAGAGCTCTGTGACGGATTTGAAATACTCGCTTCTGACTGGACGAGAGCTCCGCATTGCGTCTGCGTATGCGCAGAATGATATTCCTACCGCACCATCTCGACCCCAAATACCTTCATGTACTGCCCGAAAATGGCCACTTTCGCTACTACTCGTACCGATGACGCCACCGATGACGTCACAGATGACGCGAACATCCCTCAAATCGGAATGTACACCCCGAGAACTACAAGATGACACCTTCGAGGACGCATTCGAACCGTGAATAGCCCATCTCGATCCCAAATACCTTCATGTACTGCCCGAAAATATCCACTTTCGCTACTACTCGTACCGATGACGTCACCGATGACGTCACAGATGACGCGGACATCCCTCAAATCGGAATGTACACCCCGAGAACTACAAGATGACACCTTCCAGGACGCATTCGAACCGTGAATAGCCCATCTCGACCCCAAATACCTTCATGTACTGCCCGAAAATGGCCACTTTCGCTACTACTCGTACCGATGACGTCACCGATGACGTCACAGATGATGCGAACATCCCTCAAATCGGAGTGTACACCCCGAGAACTACAAGATGACACCTTTCAGGACGCATTCGAACCGTGATTAGCCCATCTCGACCCCAAATAACTTCCTTCGCTGCCCCAAAATGGCCACTTTACTTACTACAACCAACTGCGCATGCGCAGATTAACGCGACATGCATTCAAAAACACACCATTCTGACTCTACCCCACACAAGCTTCACTTTGACACCTCACACGACCCATTCGAACCGTGATTAGCTCATCTCTAACCCAAACACACCCCTACATAGCACCCAAAATGCCTGTTTTCTATACTACGGCCAGACTGCGCATGCGCAGACTATTGAACACGGACGAACCATTAGTGTAGTCAAGTGCTCCTCCACGAGAGCTTCAAAATAAGACCTCACTCGACCCCATTGGACCATTAGGGACTCACCTAGACTTCAACATGTCCACCCCGTATGGGCCTATACACCCATAGCCATGCAGTATAGGCCTATGGGCCTACCCAGGCCTCGGTGACTTTTTTCAAAAATTTCACCGATTCGCTCCGCAACACTTCCTATCGTGTTCTAAATGACGAGACGAGTAAACGAGACCCCACAACCCTACCGCAAATGTATAGAAGTGGGTTTCCCAGTAGGATAAACATTGAACCTATACCCCAGTATGGGTCTATATGGGGCTCGGTGACTTTTTTCAAAAATTTCACCGATTCGCACGGGGACACTTCCTATCATGTTCTAAATGACGAGACGAGTAAAACGAGACCCAACAACCCTACCGCAAATGTATAGAAGTACGTTTCCCAGGGGGACAAACATTGATCCTATACCCTCAGTATGGGACTATATGGGGTTCGGTGACTTTTTTCAAACATTTCACCGATTCGCACGGGGACACTTCCTATCATGTTCTAAATGACGAGACGAGTAAAACGAGACCTCACAACCCTACCGCAAATGTATAGAAGTACGTTTCCCAGGATGGTCCTATACCTCCCATACCCCATATAGGCATTTTCCGTAATTTAGGATAAAGTCCGTATTCCGTATTTTTTCAGGAAAATTTTTACATACACCCACCCTGGAACTAGGGGAGATAACTCTATTGATAGACAAGCCCCGTTAAGCCCGGCGACCTATATACCCCTCATACCCCATATAGGCATTTTCCCAGGTTTTTCGATAAAGTCCGTGTTCCGTATTTTTTTTTTCAGGAAAAATTTTACATGCACCCACCCAGCCATCAAATACCCCTTCACGAATGCTTCACTTTGATACCTCACTCGACCCCATCGGTCCATTAGTGGCTCCCCTAGCTCTCAAAACGTCTATTTCCATACCCTTTGGCCACCGCGCATGCGCAGAATGCCGATATTTCAACCCCACACCCAGCCCATCAGATGCCCCTTCACGAATGCTTCACATTGATACCTCACTCAACTCCATCGGACCATTAGTGGCTGCCCTAGACCCCAAAACGTCTAGCGGGACCCATACCGGGTCCAGTTTTCGACACTAGATGACCACATCCCGACAAAATGACCAGTTTTCGACACCGGGCGTGCCACCATCTTGAACATAGGTGCCGCCATCTTGAACCAGAAGGCAGACGCCGCCATCTTGGATATGTCCCATAATGCACCGGGTCAAAATACTCGCTTCTGATTGGCTGAGGGCAGCGCGCCGCACAACCGGAAGTGAGCGCGCCGCAAATGAGGGGCAATTTAGCCTTTTCCTACTACTTAGATGGCACTTTGGACTGAAATTTCAATCTTTCACATAACCATTTTCTGGTGGAATAAACTTGACCAACTTGGATTTACTCCAAAACCTACAAATATATTCTTCTCCGAAATCAGTTGATTGATAAACGCGACACTTGGTACACATCATAAATAGATCAAAGTGGTTCCTTCAAATAAAATAAAAATAAAATAAAAAAATAATAAATAATAAAAAAAATATTAAATTAAATAAACTAAATACAGAAATAAAATAAAATCACCACCATGGACCAATCAAAATCTTCAGATTTTCACGTAATTTATTCGGACAGGAAAAGAACCCATAAACGGACACCGAGATGCAGTTTATATCGGTTTCAAACGTGACAATTATTTCCCTTACCATGAAAATTCCAATAGTTGACGCTTGTTAACACTTTACAGATGGTTTCGATATTTTTTTATGAATGAACTCTACAAGATTGAATACCGTTCTGTGAAATGATTGGCCAACACACGTAAGTTCCGCAACCGGTGAAAACACTGTGACCAGAGAGGTAGGCCTATAGTACCATAGCGGTGACCATAACTCTTCATTTTAACGGTAGCACAACGGCACCAGAACGGACCATTAGCGATTGTGTATCCACTCCGGATCAGTTCGCTAGGACACCGCTAAGAAAATTATTTCCCAACATAGAAAACCATGAAAACCATCATAAGAAATCCATTTCCCTATCAGTAAAAATATAGGAAAAGGTAAAAGTCCAAAAGGAAAAATGTCAGCTGTGGTATCCAGACATTCTACGCCACAAAAATAATGGCGACAGCATGTCTATTTTGTTTCTTCCTTAAGATGATAACCACACAATTGTTTACGACATTAAACGAAATACGAAATTAAACGAATTGGCAGAGAGAAATTGAAACATATACTAATAAGTGAGAATAAAATCTGCATCTTAATACAATGGCGTCAACTCCATATAAACACTGTGCCCCAGGTATAACTCAACAAATGAGATGAGCTCCGAGTAACCCAAATCCAGCATCTTACATCCACGATCCGTGACCACACCAGAAACAAATTAGACTTTTAGTTCTCCGAACACAATGTGTTACCGCGCACACTTGCCTAAATTGTAAAACTTGTTCCCGATTTTTCCACGTTCTCAGTTTCTCATTCATTTTAACATTGTGATATCTACTGTATTGTATAGTCTGATAGAGGGCTAGACCGACTAGAGAGCTAGACCGACTTTTCGCCATATGATTTTAAAACACTAATGCCCCACAGGAGTCGAATTATTTGTCTTGATTATAAAACAAAGCCAAAGCTAAGGCTTACTGTGCTAAGTTGTAACATGTTGTCACGTGCTATGTTTACCGCGACTTTAACTGTGACGTCACTTGGACCTACTACAAAGGTCGTCTCAACCTAGCTATGACGTCATAGTAACCTACTACCCTGATTATGTAAGGTCATGCCGACCTATTTATGCAGTATGGTGACCCACTTAAGACGAACTACTTAGTTATGATGACCTCCTTATAGTGACCTACTTATGGTGACATAATGACCTACTTGGCTTACTTATGACGTCACGGTGACCTACATATGACCTAGTTATGAGGTCATGTTAACGTTTTTTTTAGTGACGTCATCGGCTTCCATGGCCCAGAACTGGGGACATGGCGAGTTTATTTCTTCACTTTATTTACATGTGTAGTGGTCATTTGAATACATGTTTATACGTTCAACTTTTCAATATTATGAACAATTTTATATTTAGTTATGAACAAATATAATTAACACATCTTTGCCGTCCTTGAATATGGTTTTATTCTGTCATGTGATATTTTATCGAATATCGATTATAAAAGCCAAATATTATCCAGATAGCACTACAAAATATTTCAATATACAGAGAAATGGACCAACACTTGGCGCAGCTTCGGCTGTAATGTCGCTTGTGTGCAGTATCCGAAAATGTGGCAGACAAATATCAAAACAGACGTTTAAGAAATACAAACGTCAAGCCTTTGGTATGGATGTTCAGCATGACATCGAAAGAGCATTTACACCCAGGATCAGAGTTAACATACTGCCTGAATAAACGATATGTTTCGTTGTGTAATACCACCAGCCTTGGTGATATTACCAACAGCGGGAGGTTGATTATCAATCCACATTCACAATACACTATCTCTAAGTGGTCGCGATAAGTTAATAGTAAGGTGCATGCGCGTAAAACCGATAGTTGTCGAGCAAGACCGAGCCTGTTTTAATCCGTTGGCTAATCCGGAGTGATCGCGCTGAGGCGGTCACGCACGTACAATGTAGTACACTTTGATATGACGGAGTTGTGCCTCCATCTCTTTTGCCTTCATGCTAATACAAAATTCGCATATTGCACACCTTCCTTCTTCGATGAAGGTTAAAAGTAGATTAAAACTCACAGTCACAGGAAATGTAAGTAGATTTGGCAATAACCACTAAGCATCTGCATGGGCGGTTCCATCATGATCGTTTTTGTAGTTCCGGATAAGAGCTAACGTTGAAGCCAGTCGACAAAGAGCGTTTTAGCATTCACAGGACAGGATTTTGACAACGCTTGCAGTAGCAATGATACCGGTAAATAAAAATTAGCTATGGAGAACAAATCTCACAAATGGATTGTATTTCGATTTGTTGTAACCACATTCTCGATACCCGGGTTCATCATACGTAATAGATTAATGGGGAATTATAATAGACTAATGGAGGATTATACAGGAAGTTCAGTTATTTGTCTGTATTCTAATGTGATGTTATTCAATGGGTGAGCATGAGATCACTGTATACTCTTTATTATTTTCTTCTATTGTGCACATAAAATACATAATCTATCAGGTTTCCCCACACCTCCGGGTGAGTAAAAAAATGTCCACCTGTGGTGTTGTTAATTTGCTCATCTGAAGATTTATTGTGTATATGAATATAACACAACTAAGGTTATCCACTCTATGTGCTATATCCCACCCATTGTATGTTTTATTTTTGATGAAAAAGGATACACAGATAATGTGTATATACCAGTGACGCTCAAGGATAGAAAGTGCATTCTCCACATAATGTGGAAATGCATGAGAATGGACACAGGAATGACACACTTCACATGTTTAGCTGTTTCCAGGTATCTCTGTTACACTTAAAGACTTTTTCTCCGCGAGTTGTTACTTGGCATTGGGAAAATATGCAGCAGAAATATCTGTTCAACTGCTATGTTCACTCATTTCTGCGTTATGAAGAGAATGCACTTTCCTCTCGTGAGCGCCATTGGTATGTACACAATACATGTATATTTTCTTCCAAGAATAAAACATACCCTGGTTGAACAAAGTGGAGAGCATCTTCACACGTCCAGGTAAATCCTAAATCCTCGCAGAGGGTTTACCTGGACATTTTTGATGATTCGAATGAGTTCTTGAGTCGATACCTGTATTATACAATCTCGTACATTTCATCACTCGCGCTTGTTTTGAATTAGCATGTCGGTATCTCAAGCCTGCGAATTTTTGATATGACTTATACCGCTTATGCCGGTGCTAGGGGCCGCGTGGTCATATCATTCAGGTTGCCACATGAACAGGTACAATAAAAGCGTACCTGAGATACAAGTCAACATATATCACGAATCCTTAGATTCTTGGTATGCGCTTTAGAATAGGTTAACCGGAAGACTATACTGTGAAGACAGTCAGTATGTCGGCACCTCTTCCCACTTCCCTTATTCTGATGTCGAATTCAGCTTTACATCAAAGTAGTTGGACCCGTGATGAAATAGAACCCAGTCACACACCATACCTTGTAGCAGATTGGCCTAATCAACTAGCTTAGCGCATTCAATGATTTGATTGATTTAGAGGAAACCTCTTTATCTATTTATATACAGAACTCATATGGGTGGCTAACCAAGCCAGTGTATCGATCCGTTGGACTGGCTCGCGAGGATGAGTGAAGAGACGAAGTACCCTTCCCTGTGTTATATTCATATACACAATAAGTTGTAATTTCCCATGAATAAATGAACAAACCCACAGGTGAACATGGTTTTCACTCACCCTGTATAGATATTGGGTGATTGAAAGGGGTTTAGGTTTACACAATATATCAACAAGTTCGAATTAGATCTAATTCAAATATATGTCCTGACGCACTCGTTGTAAGCCTCCATTTTACACGCCCGGAAGCGGCAAGCGTAGGCCGCAGTTTATACGATTTGGTCAACTCAATGAAAATTCATTACCTTATAACTGAAGTTTAAAAACCTACAGACTACTACTGTCCCGTCATGGTCTTGTTTTTCTTCATCAACGACCATTTTGCGACGGTGATGTTACTGGTAGTGCTACATGAACATACTGAACATTTGTATGGCATTCCTTCTCGTGGATGGGCAAATGTCCTTTTAGTCTAGTGCTATACGGACACAACAAACATTTGTATGATACCACACGCGAGTGAGTCTTCTCATGGTGTCTCACGGTAGCTTTCTGAGCAGCTCCGTATGAACAGTGTGAGCATCTGTATGGTTTCTCGTCAGAGTGAGTTGTTTGATGATACTTTAGGTTCGGTTTGTGGGCTGTCCTATAAGGGCAAATCGAACATTTGTATGGTTTCGCGACAGAGTGAGTTGTTTGATGAGACCTTAGGCTCGCTTTGTGAGCTGTCTCATAAGGGCAAATCGAACATTTGTATGGTTTCTCGTCAGAGTGACTTGTTTGATGATACTTTATGTTCTGTTTGTGGGCTGTCCTATAAGGGCAAATCGAACATTTGTATGGTTTCGCGACAGAGTGAGTTGTTTGATGAGACTTTAGATTCGATCTACGGGCTGTCCTATAAGGGCAAACTGAACATTTGTATGGTTTCTCGCCAGAGTGAGTTGTTTGATGAAACATTAGGTTCGCACTACGGGCTGTGCTATAAGGGCAAACTGAACATTTGTATGGTTTCTCGTCAGAGTGAGTTGTTTGATGAGACCTTAGGTTCTGTTTGTGGGCTGTCCTATAAGGGCAAATCGAACATTTGTATGGTTTCGCGACAGAGTGAGTTGTTTGATGAGACTTTAGATTCGATCTACGGGCGGTCCTATAAGGGCAAACTGAACATTTGTATGGTTTCTCGCCAGAGTGAGTTGTTTGATGAAACATTAGGTTCGCACTACGGGCTGTCCTATAAGGGCAAACTGAACATTTGTATGGTTTCTCGTCAGAGTGAGTTGTTTGATGAGACCTTAGGTTCGATTTGTGGACTGTCCTATACGGGCAAACCGAACATTTGTATGGTTTCGCGTCAGAGTGAGTTGCTTGATGAGACTTTAGGTTCGGTTTATGGGCTGTCCTATAAGGGCAAACTGAACATTTGTACGGCTTCTCATCAGAATGCGTATTTTCGTGAATCTTCAGGTTCCATTTCCGAACAGTGCTATACGAGCAAACCGAGCACTGATATGGCTTTTCACCATGGTGTGTCAGTTGATGACTCTCGAGGTTTTCTTCCATGACAGTGCTGTTTGAGCAAAGTGAGGATTTATCACGTTTATGTGATCTACCAGCCGTACCGGATGCTTGGTGACGCAATGTGCTTCCTTCCATAGAACTGCTGATCAATTGAAGTGAGTTTTTCATGTCGAAGTTGCCTTTATCAGCACTGCTGTTGAGTCGATGGAAGCACATGCTTGATTTCTCAGCGTCATGCGGCTGTCCACTTTGTTGTCTCACGTTCAAGGATTCTGAATGCAAAGCACATGTAGTTGAAGTCTTGTGCTTTTCTGACTGCAACATGTCTGGTTGCGTATAATCATTTGAGTACAAGACCACGGGTATAGGACTGACAGCGGGAATCTTTCGCTCTCCTTCGGTCTGATCAGAGAGAGGAAATTCACCAGAAACATCCTGCAAAAAACAAATCAAGACAATTAAACGCAACCTAAAAGGGTGGTTGGAAAATATTCCGGCGTACTGACAAGACGTCACATTACGCCTATAGGCCAATATTTTTATATCTAAATGTATCCAAATTACCAAAATTATTGATGTCGTGACTTTTTTTTGTAGATGTTCATGCGAACACATTGACTGGTCTGACCATATGGTCCATGTCCACACTTTCATGTATCTCGAAGCGTGAGTTAACGGGTGATATCTATATCATTATTACGCTCATCTTTTCACGTCTGCTTCACATATTCAAACATTGCAACGTATTCATAATAAAACAAGATTTAAATAATAGTTTGGATATAAAAAAAATGATACGGATAAACTTTATATCTGCATATATTCTAATTTCGAACCTACATGTATTGCAACGTATTCATAAAATTACGTTGAATTATATGATAGTTTGATACTGATAAAATTTACATTCTGTTAAACTCACAAACGTCAGAGCTGTACACACCACACATATTTAACACACATGGTCTCATTTCTAAAGCCCGAGTCTTTGATCTGCTTGATTAGTGACAATTGTATTGAAGTCAACAAGTCCCTTGATAAGGGATATGGCATGAGAGTAAAAAGCTTGTGCATTTAACTGGTTATGTATATATTGACAAGACCATGTGTTCAGAATTCTATGGAGACATTTAAGTATGCCGGGGTCCTATATACTCCTTCTTGTATCTTTCCTCACTGCAGGCCCTCTGACGCCATCACACGCCCATATAGCGGACTTTATTTATTGCATTTCATAGACTCGCTCGTCTTATCCCTTCCCTCAACATCTCTACCCCTATCATTATCATCAACCATACTTTATATTGCAGTCTACATTATGTAGATTGACAACTGACTTAAGGATGTCCGCTGGTGGTTTTTGACTTTGGCAGCCATTTTGCCTGTTTTTCTATTGGGTTATCTCCCTTCCCTAGGTTAAGAGATGACGTTTTCCTTTAAAGGGAACGTAAACTCTGGTGAAACTTGCATGGCCAGTTAAAGCTTTTTCCTCATAGAATCCAAATCGTTCATCAGATATTTTTTTACAATTTTTTCAAAGCAGTACTAAACGTCTTAACTTCGTTACACTGGACGAACATAGAGGCCTCCATGTTCGAAGAATCGTGACGTCAGTGGACACTAGTTCTTCTGCCTCTGGAGGTAAAAACGCGTCAATTTGCAGAGGTGCAGTATTCGAGACCGTAGCTTACAAACATGAACGAGGATGACAGTGCGACGTGTCGGGCTTACCTGGTACATTGTGACAGCCAAATGCAGAGCAGCCCGGCATCGTAGAATATCTGTTAGAATCAGGCTGTATTCTACATCAAAGCTAATCGATAACATTGCCTCTGTTAGTCAGGGAACGGATGAGTGCATGAAAACGACCATATTCGGCCATGTTATCTCGACACAGAGAATGTCCGATGACGTAGGAGATTATCGGCACAACTGAATTTTACGCTTTCCAATTGGATAAAAATCCTGCCCAAAACAAACATGGCGGCGCCCCCAAGAAATTCCAAATCACGGTATCTTCTATGTTTGCGTCTGTCTCATTCATTGGAAAAAAATGAGAAAAAATATTTGTAACGATTTTTTAAATCTATCGAGATTGTTGTATAATTCCCGCTGTGTTTTACCGCAGAGTTTACGTTCCCTTTAAAAGCCTTCTAGCCGAGAATTTTGCACACTAACATCCATCAAATTTGCTAAATTTTGATAGACATTATGATTATCTGCAAACAGTTAGAATATAAGAAAAAGTTAAATTCTATTTACATGAATTTTTCATGAATATGCTTCAAAACTAGGGCTATTCCCTATGCTTTCTGGGTTATCAAGTTGAGCATGGGTCAGTCCACTTAACGTTGACTACAGCTAAAAAATGCACACCAACCTATATATTTTTCTTTGTTTTTCCTCATATTACACAATTATGAATGCAACAACACACATTATTCAAAAAGTTAATTACTTTAATTTACCACCAGCGGACATCCTTAAGGGAGTAGACCACCTATATATTTAACAGTGCGAATGTGCGTAGACATTTACTCATAACTTGTCAAGCGTGTTAACCATAATATTTGTGAAAAAAATATGCGTAATTTGTGTGTGCATCCTGTTGAGATTGAACCCATTTTCATGTTAAAAGATCAATAAGCTTATAGCCCTTTCCGTAATGTGTCTGATCTAGCCTGAATAACTGCCGCTCTTAAAGGTTAGATGTATGAAAAGCTACTTCCGGGAAGTAGTCGCTTCTGTTTCACATTTAACAAAAGCACCCGCAATCATTTTGAACGATATATTGATAAACTATCACAGAATATTTACAACTACACTGTTTATTTATTCTACATGAACTGATAGATCTTGTATACGTGTAACTTAGAAAGATAATTTCCTAGAGAAATAGAATATTTAATTGATGTTTACAACGAATTGTGAGGGCCTTTTGTACTTACCGGAAGTTCTCTGCACTACCACGCCCCTAGTAGAACAAGGGAGATAAAACCTTGCCGTACAGGGCTATTGCCCGCAATCAAATGTTCTTTAACTTACTAGTGTCCACGTGAAAAACAATTTGTATAAGGCGGATTCCACGCGAAACCGTACCACTAACTCCCATTTCTGTCCATCCTTGACGAACTATGACATTAGTAACACCAATAACACATCATAAACAAACAATGTTTCCTGTACCTTATTATCTAAATGTGTCAATGAATTGCATAAGACGAAAATAAACAGGTGCCCCTATGAATTCTTTGTACAGTTTTTAGTTAAGCGGAACAAAACACAAATGACATTAGTAACATTTGTGTTACTAATGTCATTTGTCCGTCAAAATCTATTTTGTATATGTACAAGAAATTTCTTATAACAGAAGCACTTGCATAATGGAATTAGGCCAAGCATGTTGATATATCTGTACCATTGTCAGTGTATGTCATCACCCATGCGGTAATATTGAGCCTTTTCAAAAAAAAATCCGTCACGGAAGTTGGACTGAAATGACATTAGAAACGTTTTTCAAACGCTCATAGTATCGATGTATTGGTATTTAATACACTGGCAATGGTACATATATCTCAATCAGGTCAAGCTATTACCACTGTAAATCTTTAATTGAATAATTTAATTGCCATTCGTTTTGTGGTGAATATTGTAAAAAAAAGTTGGACGGACATATGACATTAGAACAAATGACATTAGAAGTTTTGCATTTCTGTCTCTCTATTATACTGCAGATAAGGAATGTGCAGTGTAAAACTGTTTATATTCAGATATGCATACATTACACAACATTTGTGGGTTTTAGAAAACACAGTACAAGACATAGTCAGTTTTTTTTTACATTTTTAATGTTACAAACATCATTTTTCCGGTGAGACGGACAACTTGACGGAAAGTGGTATAGTTTTACGTGGAATCCGCCATAAATATGACAAAATATGAAATATAAATGGGAAGTCACATTACTTGTTTAATGGCAGCAGTATAACAGATAAATAAAGCCTTTCCGATCCTAACCGGGGGGGGGGGGGGGCACACGTTTTGACCAGTCCTTTTCCACTTTGGAGAGGCTATAGTATTACGTTTATATGTTTTTTGTGACCAATAAAATAACTGTTTACGTTTGTTCCTACGTTATAGATCCATTGGCATGGAATTGAACGTGATCTCCCCTAATCAGCCTACTGAATCGACAAGTATGATTATAGGTGAAAACCGCCGGCCACGTGTCAAATCACAGTCAATGGTAGGTTTTTCGGTGCTTTCGTTATCAAGCGTGGGCGTGTGTCTGACCAGACGACTGTGACCAGAGCCGAAAATGAACGATTTTCAGCATATCGATGACAGGTATGGTTACTGGTGTCCAGTCATTTTTTGAAGGAGGGATATCGTACTATATTGTCACCAAATGTAGGGTTATTACTATTTCAAGTTAACAAAAATTTTAAACATTTTTTTGCGGCGAGAGGTGTTTTTAGGCGTTGGTATACAGTCCATGGTAGGTATTAGCATCGAATTATAGTGTGAGGAAATGAGCACAAAATGAACACGTGGGAACTTACTACCTGCCTCATGTATCACCGACTCATTCATCTCTCGATTCCTTCCACTTGTGTGTGTTTAAGAGAAATATGAACCATTAATAGTTTATTCTCTGTCTGTCTGATATTACGACAGTCCATTGTATCATCATCGGACCGATCGACAGTCCATGGTAGGTCAACATGCACTTGTGAATGATGCACAGAGAGCACATCGTCTGATCCAATGATTCGCCAAATGGACTGTTGCCAAGACAAATGGTAGCTACAATGGACTGTCGACATATCTGATATATAATGTTGCCTCATTATAACATTGCAGCTGTTATGCGGCTTCAATGTGAAGTGATCCAGCCTACAGTTCATGGTCGCATGACAAATGGACTGGTGCATTCACCTATAATCATACTCGTCGATTCAGTAGGGTGCCAATAAACTATAATCGATAATTTGGTTTGTTTCTCTCCCGTCCCTACAAGTGAATAGTGTAAACGTCACCGCCACGTAATATGAATCACAACCCTATAACACTGGACATACATGTTCAACTGGTTCTTCTTTAATCCGGTCCATCAGATACTCTTCTTTTGGAAGGTCCATATCATAGTGGGTTGATGCTTCTCTTTTTATCATGTTGACCAGTACGAACCCCAAGAATTGTTGATATTATGCCCTCTCGAGTCCTGATTCGATCTTCGATGTGAAAAGACGTGCATTGGCCGATTTAGTAGGTCAAGCGTGAACTACTATTCTTGTCTCCAGGGAACCCTTTGTGTGTATGGTCTTTGTTCGATTCCGACTCAGTAATACCCAGAACCTAGAAGAAGAAAATCAATACATAGAAGTGTAGAAGCCATTTTTATTTCTATTCAATTCTATTACCATCAATAACGGTCTCATTTATGAGAGAATGTATCACGCGAAAGGGAAAATCGTTTCATACATTTAACTACACGATAATAAGAAAAAACAAATACTTTGAGTCAACTTTTTATGTTTTCAGACAATCAAACTTCTGTGAATGTTATACATTTTAAGTTATTGAGAACAGATTAAAGTTGATTCTATCCCCTGCTTCCTTCACTCTTTCCGGCATAACGACGTTCAATGTTTGATAGATTGACGTCGCTGATGTTGGAGAACCACGGTGCTGCATGCGCGACTTCGACCAAATAGGGGGCCTACTAAAATAATCATCAGCAAAATTGCTCTATCCTGCTAATTTAGGTCGAAATGGCTTTATCCCCAACCTGTTTTTAATAGCTGGTCTTATCTAACGTTACAGACTTCCAGTTCAGTTGTTTCTGTAAATAGGCCAACATGTGAGGTAGACTAAGAGTTAAGGTCGAATATTTTATTCACCTCCAGGCGACGTCGTGAAATCTGGTTTTCCTGTTTCGAGGACTAATAGTACATTAGCTACAATGTATAAAAGTGGCTTTTACACATTTGGGCGATCAACAACTGGCGTATATCCACGATAAGAACCAATATAATCACATCTGCTATCATTTCCTGTTACACGAGATCCTCTGCCGGGACAAATGCAACTCGCGTTAAACTTTACATAATTGCAAAAGTATGACTCGACACTGAATAGGAAGGATCCAATAAGAATTATAAAAAAACAACAACACAAGAGTACCCCGGAACGCTGGATCTAGATCGCATAATGTAAAGTTTTGATCGATTGATAGAATTATGGATGGAATATTCATATAAGATTGCCTTCATTACTAACGGTAATCATGTGTTGGGCTACATCATGGAATTTTCCAACCCTTGCCTTTGAGTTTCTGGAAAGGGTTAAAGAATAATTGAAATGGCGATACTTGCAGATGAACCTTCCGTGAAATGTAGATGCCCGCAAATAGACCAGAGGCTCAATATATATGTAATATGTTATAGTGCTTTGTCATCCCAAGTGATACATAATATGTTAATATTATTCATGATGGCAAAATAAAAATGAATTTACTCGATGGAATTTACTATATATCAAATCTATCTAAAAATTGATCATGCTGATAAAATGCAATTGTGTTATTAAAGTGAACTTGTGTTCCACAACGATATGACCGAGAGTAAATGATATCGATCGGGGGGTCGGAGCAGCTGTGCCCGTAACAGCAAATGGAGTGGGTTTGATTTATCCACACGGACGTACGGCTCCCTTTATCGTATGGATATCTCGATAGAAGTCAGAATATTGGCCTGTTGAGTCATGTGACTTCTTGTCAGTCCGCCGGCATATTTCCCACCACCATGACAAAGCATTTTCAAACGATTGGGTTATACAGAGTTCGATGATCGTGCAGGATTAGCGAGACCCTTGCATTTTGTTTCAGATAACTTTAAACGCCAGAGATCTGATGATATTGTCTTCGTCTAAGAGCATCACAAGTGATTCAGTCGTGCTGTATATAAGGATCGCAATATCAAAATATAAATTTAAAATATATTTTTCCGTATCATAATCAGGGTATAGTGAAATTCTTTCAAGCCAGAGTATTGATCGAAGTAGTACGTGCATTGACCTTTAACCTGTAGAGGTCAAGGCGAGGTCATGTGTCGGTCAAGTGCTCTATAGTTCCGGAAAATGTCAAGTGGTTGCCATGGTAACGTCAATTCCAGTCACGTGACCTTTGGGGGATGTATTCTTCCACGGTGATGCGGTCTGGCGGTGATGCGGTCTCGGGAAAAAGCCACCAGACAGAAAGTAGTCCCAAATACGCGGATTTTCGTGAGAATCATCTGGAATCTTCATGAGCGAGAGGGGCCCCTAGTGGACCGATCGGGTCGAGTGAGGTGTCAAAGTGAAGCGCTCCTCCAGGGCGATGAAGTCATGGGTGGGTGCATGTAAAACAAGGATCTGTCCCCGAAAATATAAAATGCGGAGCACGGACTTTACCAATAAAATAGGGGAAAACTCCTATCAACCATGTCCAAAAGGTCCCCCGGGCTTATCGGGGTCTGCCTATCCAGTCATGGGTGGGTGCAGGTAAAATAAGGATTTGTCCCGAAAAAATAAAAAGCTGAACACGGACTTTACCCCTATAATAGGGGAATGAGTGAGTGAGTGAATAGGGTTTAACGTCGCTTTCAACATTTTTTCAGCTATATCACGACGGGGAAGGGAAGGGAGGGGAGGGGGAGGGGCAGGGGTACCTACTTGTAACAGAGCAGATCTAATGCTGCCATTTTATAGTGCTGTCTCACTGAAATATCATGCCGTAGGCAGACATGACACCCCACTCAATCACATTATACTGACACCGAGCGAACCAGTCCTTGTGCTATCCTCTTAATGCTGAGCGTAAGCGAGGGAGCAACAAGTTCCATTTTTCAAGTCTTAGGTATGACCCGGCCTGGGATCGAACCCAGTACCTATAGGGGAATGATTCGCACATTTGCATCTATACGGGAAAATGCCTGTATGGGGTATGGGGGTGGTAATTTTTGTGCATTTTACTATGGGTTGTTTGGTCTTGTTTTTTCTCGTCTCAGCACGTAAAACACGATGGGAAGGGTCCCGAAGCTAAGCGGCGAAATTTTTTAGAAGTCCACGGAGGTCTGGATAGGCCCATAGGCCCATAGGCCCATACTGGTTCAGTGGCTCTGTGCATGTACATGGAGGAGATAACTCCGGGCTGTCACGTGACCGGAAATGACCTTTAACCACTGACATGATGTAAAGGCTAAATTGGTTCTTATTGACCTACTTCCGACAGGGTGTGCCACCCGTCTTGTGACGTCAATTCAGGTTTCGGTCACGTGACCGGAAGTGACCTTTGACCCCTGCGCACCATGTCCGGTCACGTGACAGCCCGGAGTTATCTCCCCCATGTACATACACAGAGTGCATGAATATGTACATGGACAAGGAACATGTATATGGATAGGTTACCTGTACATGGACAACGTATATGTGCCTGAACATGCGCATACTACATGTACATGGACTTGAACAGAGTACATGAATATGAACATGCGCAAGGCACAAGTACGTGGACAGGGATGCACCGTACATGTATATGGACATGCGCAGAGTACATGTACATTAACATGTGTAGAGAGCATGAACATGGACAGGTTACATGTTGATGGACATGCGCAATGTACATGAATATGCACAGACCCAACGCGGCTCCCGCAGCGTGGGTATGATGTAACATTGAGGAGAATAAACTATATGAAAAGTTCTTGTTGTTGTTCTCTCCTAGCTGTCATCCTTGCTGTTGTTGTTGTTCTCTCTCCGGTCTATATCATGGCGTCAAGGCGTTATGCTAGGGCGTTAGGCGTAACGACGGGCGTTGACGGGCGGCACTGCATTTCCATAGAATTAGTGACAATTCCATGAAAATCAGAGCTTTTCGGTTAATTCACCGGGGCGTTGAAGCGTTGAGCTTGGCGTTGGTGTCCACTTTGGCTACTAGGGCCTACTCTTAAACAAAGAAACAAACAAACACGTTCGCTCGCTCGCACTCACCCACTCACTCATTCACTCACTCACTCACTCACTCACTTACTCCCACGCACCCCCAAAATGACCACTTTACCTACTACTCAACTGCGCATGCGCAGATTGACGCGACTTGCAATAAAAAAAAAATCGCCATTCTGACTCTACCCCCACAAAAGCTTCACTTTGACACATCCCACAAACCATTTAGACCAATAGCGGTCCATCTCTACCCCAAACACACGCCTTCACGCACCCCCAAAATGCCTGCTTTCTATACCATGGCCAGACTGCGCATGCGCAGAATATTGAAAGCGGACGATACATTAGTCAAGTCGGATGCTCCTCCACAAGAGCTTCAAAGTAAGACCTCATACGACATCATCGGACCACTAGGGGATCACCTAGACCCCAAATCTTCCACCCAGCACTATTTACCCAATACGCATGCGAGCAGTGACTTTTTTAAAAAAAAATCACCGCTTAGCTTCGGGACCCCGCCCATCGTGTTCTACGTGGTGAGTCGTGAAAAACAAGATCCCACAACCCATACCGCAATGAACATGTGTGAATTGCCCAGTATGGACCTATCCACTGAGTCAGTATGGGCCTATGGGCCTATCCAGACCTCCGCGAACTTTTCGAAAAAAATCATCGCTTAGCTGCGAGTCCCCTCCCGTCGTATTCTACAGTCCGAGACGAGAAATACAAGACCAAACAACCCATACCGCAATAAGCATGTGTGAATTGCCCAGTATGGACATATCCACTGAGCCAGTATGGGCCTATGGGAATATCCATACCTCCGTGAATTTTTCTAAAAATTTCACCGCTTAACTTTGAGTCCCCTCCCATCGTGTTGTGCGTGGGGAGATGTACCGCAATGAACATGTGTGAATTGCCCAGTATGGACATTCCCACTGAGCCAGTAGGCCTATGAGCCTATCTAGACCTCCGTGGACTTTTCGAAAAAAAAATCACCGCTTCGCTTCGGGACCCCTCCCATCGTGTTCTACAGCCCGAGACGAGAAAAACAAGACCAAACAACCCATACCGCAATGAACATGTGTGAATTGCCAGATATGGACCTATTCACTGAGCCAGTATGGGCCTATCCAGACTTCCGTGGATTTGTCAAAAAAGTTCACCGCTTAGCTTCGGGACCCTTCCCATCGTGTTTTAAGAAAAACAAGACCAAACAACCCATAGTAAAATGTACAAAAAATGACCACCTCCATACCCCATACAGGCAGTTTCCCGTATAGATTTAAATGTGCGAATCATTCCCCTATTGTAGGGGTAAAGTCCGTGTTACACGTTTTATATTTTCGGGGCAAATCCTCATTTTACATGCACCCACCCATGACTTGATAGGCAGACCTCGATAAACCCGGGGGACCGATATTAGCCCTTTTGGACAGGAGTTGATAGGAGTTTTCTCCTATTTTAGGGGTAAAGTCCGTGTTCCGTTTTTTTTATATTTTGGGGGACAAATCCTCATTTTACGTGCACCCACCCATGACTTGATCGCACTGGAGGTGTGCTTCACTTTGACACCTCACTCGACCCAAACGGTCCAATAGGGGGCCCTCACGCCCCTGAAGATTGCCGAAGATTTCAGATGATTCTCACGAAAACCCGCGGATTTGGGACTTTCTGTCCGCGGAGGCTTTTTCCCGCGACCGCAACACCGCCGGACCGCATCACCGTGGAAGAATACATCCCCCAAAGGTCAAGTGACCGGAAGTGACATCACCATGGCAACCAATTGACCTTTGCCGGAACTATAGTGCACTTGACCGCCAAGTGGCCTCCCTTTGACCTCAACAGGTCAAAGGTCAATGCACGGTTAAATGCTTAGACCATACTACTGATCGATTTGTTAAAAGGTTGTTAATTGTTGGCCAGAGTTCTGGACATTCGTTTTTTAAGGGAAGGTGTTCGGCTATGAGATTGAACGTTTCATGCCTCCAGAGAAAAGTTCAAAATGGAATAGTTCAAAATAGAATGTGCTTGCACAACTCTATACATGCTGATATGTTTGATCTCCGTGCTGAATCAAAATTTTAGGTGTGTGGAGATTACGACCAATCCATGGTTTTTCTGATGTATTGTGTATAATGGTATTGGAGAATTTCTTTGATTTTGAATGATTTTTCAGACAATTTCAATATAAAAAATAGGCGGCATCATTTGGTGTATTTAAACGGAACGGTATACTGAGCAAAATATTGTACATGTAGCAAAACCACCCATACATAAAATTTGAAAAATCAATAAAGTCGTTATATTTTTATTTTCGTGGAAACGAAAGTTTAATTTGGCGACATATTGTGTCAAGATATCCACAAACTGAATTTGTTAAATCATTCTAATCTTATTGCGCAGAAATTCGATTTGAATTTGGCTGCCTTGTGGCGCCATGAATGGGTGTGTGTAGGCGGAATGCAATCCCCAGTGGCAAGACATACACATACCATAACTTTGAAAGAATCCGTTCGATCGTTCTAATTTCATTGTCTGGAAACAAAATGTTAAGCCTAAGGGGCGTCACTTTTTAGGAATAAATGGACAGAAAACTACCCTAGGCGACATACTGAGGCAGGATATCCACATACCAAATTTAGAAAAATAAATATGTTAAGTCGTTCAGAACAGAAATTTCGTGTGGTAAGGAGGTCAACCGATCTCATGACAACAATCTCTGGATTGGAGAGGTGCACCACCAATTTAGAGTTCCTTGAAAAAGGTATTCAAAATGTATTCGGCAGCCAAGACGTTCTAATGCAAAATTCCCATATTGTAAACCCTCCATATTTGATGAAGGTTAAAAGTAGGTTAAAACTTGAGTAACAGTCACAGGAAATGTAAGCAAATTTTGCAATGGCCACTACGCATCTGCATGTGCCATTAAATTATGATCGGCTTAGCAGTTCTGGACAAGAGCAAATGTTGAAGCCAGCCGCCTAGCCGCCCGAACAGACCAAGAGCGTTTTGGCGTTCACAGAACAGGACTTCGACAACGCTTGCAATAGCAATGATACCGGTAAATAAGAATTAGCTATGGAGAACAGATCTCATTACATTGTATTTGTATTTGACGTAAACACATTCTCGCTACCCAGGTATATCATACCTAACAGGGGGGGGGGGGGGGGGGGGGTTATAATATAGACTAATGCGGGATTATAATAGACTAATGGGGGATTATACAGGAAGTTCAGTTATTTGTCTTTTCTAATGTGATGGTATCCACTAGGTGGGCGTGACATCGTTGCGCACCTAAAATACATATTGTACAGCACTTGTGTCAGTAACATCGAGCTACCGGTGGAATTATTACACGTTTTAGCACGGGTATGTGAAATGTACATGTGTCAAGTTAAGGTGTTCATTAGGAGATTTCGTCTGATCCGTCATTCATAATACAGCCGTCGTCCATTAGAGAATATCCGCGTCCATAATCCAAAGATCTATTCCATATTCCAGATAACAGTATCAGCACCAAATTCCAAAAGACAATCATAGTATACATACACATAGGCTAGTTTCCTGCAAGAGAGAAGCGGGCAACAGTTTTCAATGATGCCGCCAATACATCATGATGTTCCAAAAATATCAAATCCGTATCGCTGATCAGTGTTCTTAACCCATAGTATTCGTTGTAAAGTCGTCATCTAAAGAATGATGTATCTCAGTCACGCTTTGATTGTGACTGTTCATATGAGTACCATGAGGATCTTGAAGTACATGGATTCATACGGCCTGGAGCCCCGGGTTAAGCGGAATGCTCCCATCTCGATGCCAATTGAGATGGGAGCATCCGGGGACGAATATTTCCAACTAGAGCCTATAGGCTTTGGCATGTAATCTATGACTGGGTCAACTTATCATTTTAATAAAAGATTGTTTATAAGCAGATTCGATTATTAATCAATTATTTTTAGGATGAGTGGGGGTTCGAACCTGTGCTCTCAGAATTTGGCACCAAATTGCCAGCAGTAAATGCAAGCGCCCTAAAACACTCGGCCACCTCAGCTCTTGTTTTTGCAGCTGCGTTTGGGCCTGTATTGGTCGGCAATAGCGTGAAGAACAGATGTATTTAGTCTCGGGGCCCCATTAGAATTTACTTATATCAAGATTTTCAATCTTTTCCCACGGGTTAGAACAGCAGCATGTTAGTCCTTGGTTCTTCAACCTGAGCCAGTGAGCGCGCCATGAGGCTTTGTTTACATTCCACTCGAAAGTATGTCACTCAGTCACGGGATCGTGGAGCTGTGTATCAATGAAGGGTGGTCAGTGAAGATTTTGTGACAAAAGGCATTTTTGTCGCCACTGATTGATCCGAACTGAAATCTTTCGTATGGCATAGCTAATTTCTAAACTATCCCTGTTATGTCAGCAGGGGTCCAATATACAGACATAACAGTCATAAGATTTAAGACTAATGAAATTTAATACACGACTCCACAGTCTCACCATATTAGGTAAACTGGGTCGTATCCAGAGCGAGGCTCTGGGTCAGTGGAACGTAAACACTGGGGAGAAAGCGAGTGGCCCAGGCTAATAGGCATGAATACACGACTCCACAGTCTCGCCATATTAGGTGAACTGGGTCATATCCAGACCGCGGCTCTGGGTCAGTGGAACGTAAACACTGGCGAGAAAGCACGTGGCTCAGGCTAATCAAACACGCCGAAAGGTGCAAATAATGGCTCAAGTAAAGGAAAAGGCAAGGGAAACGCAAACT
>JAVTVY010047050.1:0-22952 GCA_036873755.1 Hanleya hanleyi | reverse complement strand
ATACAACGTGTCCAAGTCCGAGATTGGTTAAGAAAACCAGACACCTATACCTTACATCGAGCTGCCCGTTGCCATTTTCTACGGAACCGGGTCATCGTGGGAGGACTAGATGCCCAATGGCAAGCGGATTTGGTCGATATGATTGCCTTTGCCAAACACAACGATGGAAATCGGTATATCTTGACGTGCATCGATATCCTGTCGAAGTATGCGTGGGTGGTACCCATCCGGACGAAAACGGGGCGAATCTCATAGCGGCGTTCAAGGACATCTTCAAGACCGGGCGCAAACCCATGTATTTGCAAACCGACGAAGGCACGGAATTCCTCAACAGACCGTTCCAACAGTTTCTGAAAGCCCAGAAGGTGTTTTTCTTCCATACGTACAACGAGACCAAGGTTTCCGTGCTGGAAAGGTTCAACGGGACATTCAAAGGCCGCATGTATAAATATTTCACCTATAAGAATACAAGGCGGTACATCGATGTTCTCCCGAAACTTGTGAGTGGTTACAATCGAGCCTATCACCGGAGTATAGAGAGAGCCCCCATTACCGTGACCCAACGCAATGAAGCCTAAGTCCGGCGTGTCTTGTACCCCAGGCCATCGCAGCGAACGCCGAAGGCGGTGTACAAGGTCGGGGACCCTGTACGGATCAGTAAAGTCAAGGGCAAGTTCGAGAAAAGTTACTTGCCCAACTGGAGCGATGAGCAATTCCTGATTAAACGGCGCCTACCCCGACAGCGGCGAGTCTATGAACTGGAAGATCTTCAAGGGGAACCGTTGCTAGGGACGTTTTACGAGATGGAATTACAGCCTGTCGTCAAAACACAGCAAGACTACTACACGGTGGAGCAGATTTTGAAAACGGAACGTCGACGTGGCAAACTGTTTCATTTCGTCAAATGGCAAGGCTGGCCCAGTTTCTTCAATTCCTGGGTCGCTGCCAACCAGGTGAAACGACTATAAAGCCAGACACCACTGACGTCATCCTTCATTCCACGTCCGACCACAGTGCTATGGACAAACAGCAGCTGCCTCTGAACACAGCGTCTCCCAAAACGCGCAAAGCGCAAGTGGGCTTTGTGGTGATACTGCTAACCCTGCTGAGTGTGTTGAACGGAGTTGTGTTTTACGACGTAGCCTATGTCAGCACGTTACTTAACCAACTGAGAACACCAGCCACCAGTGAAACCGGTCTACAGATAGCACCAGTCAACCCCGTATCGAGCCCAGTCATCACCACACCCCGTGTACAAGCCACAACGAGCTCCACACCAAGCTCCACACCTACACCAAGTACACACACTACGTCTGAAAACCCACCGGATTTCATCCCTCACAGTGAACAGACAACGACGACCGACGTTGTACCCACCACCACTCCAGTTCACTCGTACCAAATTTACAAGAGCGGGTTACCACGACAGCGGATACACCTCGAACCATGGACCCTCGGTGGCAGCATCCCTTCACGTGTCTCATCGCAGGACCGACGGGCCCCGGCAAAACGCACTTCGTCCGGAAGCTCCTTCAACACGCCGACAGCATGATCACCCCACCCATTGCCCGATTCGTGTGGTGTTATGGAGAATGGCAGGCAGCGTATGCAGCAATGCCCCACGTCACGTTCGTGGAAGGCCTACCCAACCTGGCCGATTTGGAACCCGACACCTTGGTGGTTCTGGATGATCTCATGGAGGAGACGGATGCGCGGGTCACCCAACTCTTTACCAAAGGCAGCCACCATCGACGGCTCAGCATCATCTACATTGTGCAGAATCTGTTCAGTAAAACAAAGAACATCGGAACATCAGCTTAAATGCCCACTACCTGGTGGTCTTCAAAAACCCGAGAGATACCACTCAACTGCTGCACCTGGCGAGACAGATATATCCCGGCCGCACACCGTTTGCGTTGGAAACCTTTAAAGATGCCACAACCCCTCAGCACGGGTATATGCTCTTCGACCTCAAGCAAGCCACCCCCGACCACCTTCCACTACGGACCGGCATCTTTCCCGGAGAGACCCACCACGTGTACTTGCAAAAATAATGTAAACACACCCACAGTGGCGCCCCCAGCTGGAGTGTGTGTGTTTGATGATGGAGATAATAAAAAGAATGAATACCACAGCAGGGTTGACTTTGTCTCTGAGGTAGATAAAAAGGGCAGAGTTGTGGGTTCTGCCATTAGTTGTACATGCTGTCTGCGCGAGTACGGAAGCACGCTCCCACGCTCCGTGTATTGAAGACGGCCCCACCCGAGTTGGTCCGAACCATTGTACGCGGTGCGGACCCTGACCTTGTACGCAGTCTGTGCGAGATCGGGTAAACCTGTTAAAAGGCAACGTACCACTGACTCCGGCTCAGAAGACCAAGTTGGCCAAGCATAAGACAGGCCTCCGAACCCTAGTCCATAAGCGGGTCCCACAAACACAAAAGAAAAAGGTGTTACAGAAAGGCGGCTTTCTCGGGGCCATCTTAGCACCGTTGGCCGCTTCCGTGTTGGATCCAGAACCACACGAAAAAAATGGTCCTCCTCGAACCATGGTTCCTTCAAAACCTCCAATCGCCCTACCCTGTCCCACCTACGGTGAAGACCATAAACACCCTCGATGGAGAGATGCAACAGATCTTACAGAGACCTGGGTTAAGCGACAGTGAGAAAGTACAACGGTACAATGAGACGCTTCAACGATACATGACGTTCATGGACCAATACAAAACCCTCTCTACCCCACCACCACCACCACCACCACCACGTGACACACCGCCGACCTCAGCACCCCTCCAACAGCCGCCATTACCAGGGGTAGCACCCACAGCCCCACAGTGGGTGGAAGACGAAGTGCTGAAGAGTGTACCTGCATCGTTCGAGAAACAAGCTGGCCTGGTATTACAACGGATGAAACAGAATCCTAACATGACTTGGAATGATAAAGGCGAACTCCTGGTACAGAATCAGGTGGTCCCCGGGACCCACATGACGGATTTAGTGAATGACCTGATGCGTAAACGCAGATCGCACACGGGTCCTCGAGGATGGGAGGTCTTTGCTCAAGACTTGAAAGACATGCATGTACCACAGGAATTGGTGGGGAACCCCCACCGCTGGGCCTTTATGCAGCGAACCCAGCAATCGCCGAGTGGTGCACCACGACAGATTCCACAACCTTGGGAATCCGAATGGGAACCGGAGTCACCCCCCAAAACTCCACCACCACAACGGGCACCTTCTTTTCAAACCTTTAAAAAACCACCCTTGATCAGGACACCGCACATCTCCAGAGCCGTGACACGTAGCAAGTCAACGCGACGAACACGACGCCGGACACAACCACCCAAGGTCTGGAACACCTATTAAAACCAACAGCAGCAGCAGGACAGCTCAGTCGCCATGTTTTACCTCACCCTACCCAGTAACAGTTCGCTGGATGTGTTTCCTGACAACACCGTGGGCAAGTACGTGACCCAGTTACCGCAACCGTTGCATTTACCTGGACGATGGGAATGTGGCCTCGTGGATATCCAATACCCTTACTCGTGGTACAACGTGCGAGCCAATGAAGTGTGGTACGAGGTGACCTACGAAGAAAAAGACACCCGACTCACCCTCCCCGAAGGCCAATACGATACTCCCAAGGAGTTCATGGGTGGGCTGTCAAGACTGTTGCATTATAAGGCTCTACGGGAGGTCACGAATACTTCAAAACCCATCAAAGCCTATCCCTTCAAGAATCACGTGAACTTCGATTACAACGCACACAACGACAAGGCAGAGCTTATCGTCACCGCCAACGCGAGTGTCGTACTGAGTCCTATCCTACAGCAAATGCTGGGTTTCGATCTACGGACGTTCGCTGGTCCCACCGCCCACCAAGGCGAGATCCCGATGGATATGGAGTCGGGTATGTACGGACTCTACGTCTACTCGGACGTGGTGGACAACCACATCGTGGGCGATATCAACACACCTCTGTTACGGGTGGTGCCCATTAAAAAGTTGTATGGAGATCAAGTCACCCACAGTTTCACCCACATGCTCTACCTGCCCGTACGACAAACACACGATCAACACGATCACGGTGGATATAAGACATGACACGGGACGACCGGTGGCATTCGAACGCGGCAAAGTGGTGGTGACACTTCATTTTCGACAAGCACGTGCTCCCCACTTTGCATAATGAAGGTGCCTTACGAGTGCGATGCACGCAGCTATATGGACTATTATGCCCAACAGGCCGGGGGTGGCTTTCCGGTTTTTAGTGGTGCACGCATGCAACGTGGACATGGACTGGGGAACATACTCGGCAGCATCGTCAAAACGTTCCTGCCCTTGGTGACGCGTGGGGTGAAAGCAATCGGCAAACAAGCGGTACGCAGTGGACTGCAAGTGGCCGGTGATGTCTTGGGGGGTACGGCACCCAAAGAAGCCTTGAAACGGCGGGCCAAAGAAGCGGGAGGCGTCTTGGTGGCCAAAGCACAACGCACCGTAGGGAATAAAAGAGCTGCCCCACCGAGACCACGCACCAGTCGACGACCGACCCAGCGACGACGCACATCGAAGACCCAGGATATCTTTTCTTAAACATGTCCTTGATCCACGCCGAGTCCTGCCCCTCCACCAACAGTGAATTTGATTTGTGGACCGTGCCGCCCACACAGACCAGTGCCGAACAAGGATTATGGGTGGAGCATCTCCCGCTGTCCAGCATCAACGCAACAGGGCCCATCGAGTTCACCATCAATAATGCGGATACGGCCTATGTGGATTTAGCCCATACATACTTGTATGTGAAAGCCAAGATCGTCAATGGAGATGGCACCAGAATCGCCGACCAAGCAACGGTGGGCCCGACGAATCTCTGGCTGCACTCGATGTTTCAACAGGTGGATATATTTCTCAGCGACAAACTCATCAGTGACTCGACCAACACGTACCCCTATCGAGCCTACATCGAGACGCTGTTGTGGCATGGGCGAGAGGCTAAAAAATCTCAACTGACAGCCGCTTTATTCTACCAGGACAAAGCCGAGCACATGGGCGCAGAGAACGACAATACGGAATATAGCAAACGGAAGGCTTTGACCGCGAACGGCGTCTCGGTGGATATGATCGGTCGACTGCACGCAGACATGTTCATGCAAGACCGATACCTCTTGAACAAGATCCCCATCAAAATCCGACTGATACGGGCGCTTCCGACCTTCGCCTTGATGGCCGCTAACGTAGAGGCGCATGCAGCTGACTATAAGATTGTCATCGAAGACGCAGTCCTGTATGTCCGAAAAGTGAAACCGAATCCAGCCGTTCAATTGGGACACATGAAAGCCTTGGAAACAAAACCAGCCCAGTACCCTATCCGACGTGTACAAACCAAAGTGTTCTCTGTGTCTGCTGGAAATATGAGCGCCAACAAAGAAAACCTGTTCCTGGGGGAACTACCCAAGCGATTGATCCTGGCCTGTGTGGAAAATACCAGTTTCAGTGGAGCCTACCCAGAGAATCCGTTTGACTTTAAACATTTCAGCATCAATTTTGTGGCCCTGCATGTGGATGGACAACAGGTGCCAGCCACGGCCTTAACACCGAACTTTGGGCGCGCGAATTTCATTCGAGCCTATCAGAGCCTGTTTACAGCCACCGGTCAAATCAACCAGGACGAAGGGAATTTCATCAGTCGGGAGGACTACGGGAACGGATACACGTTGTTCTGTTTCGATCTGACCCCTACCTTAGAGAACGACCATCAGCTGGTCCTGGCCAAGCAAGGCAATTTACGGTTGGAAATCCACTTTCTACGAGCCCTCCGGAGCACCGTCAATGTGATCTGCTACGCCGAGTTTGACAACATCATTCAAGTGGACAAGGCGCGCAACGTGCAACGACTTCTCCACCTAACATGGATACAGATCAGATAACCACCGTGCTGGAGAATGACCCAGAGACACGTATGATGTTTCAAGGGGTGTTCGCCCGAGATGTGTTCCCATTAGACCGTGTGTATCCTGCTGCTTACGTTCTCAACACGGACCCGATGGATCGGCCCGGTGAACATTGGGTGGCCGTGTACTTGACAGAACAGCAGGGCGAATACTTTGACCCGTACGGCCTGCCACCCCTCCATCCCGATTTAACAGACTTCATGGATCAAGGCACAGAGACGTGGTGTTGGAGCAGTCAAACGTTGCAAAGCCTGACCAGTAGCGTGTGCGGACAATATTGCTTGTTTTACCTGTACCATCGATGCCGGGGAAGACCCTTATCTACCATCGTACAGATGTTTGACGAGTACCCCAAGGCCGAGGACCGAGATGTACTCGTATATGACTGGGCCGACCATCATTTCAATGTACAAGTCCCGTTCTGGGCTTGAATTCTTTCAATGTACACACGCCCGCTGTTCTGGGCTTAAGTTTACAAGCCCCCTGTGCTGGGCTTCAGTTCTTTCAATGTACAAGCCCCTTGTTCTGGGCTTCAGTTTTCACGTGGTTGTTCTCACGTTGTTGTTGTTCACTGAATAAAAAAAATGAGATCTCACCAAAAAACCCTGTCTTGTGTGTTTTATTCATAATGCATAAATGCCCAATGTGGAGATTCAGTCAAACTGAAATCAGTGGTGTAGGATGGGGCCAAAATGTAACCCATCAATGTTAGAATGCAAGAGCACTATAGTAAAATAGAGAGCCAATGAAATCAGCCCACAGACCAAGTACGTGTTTTGGTCTAGGTTTGGAGCGGGCATTTCATTGAGGTGCGTGTAAAGGAAACGGTGAGTGAAGACTCGTCCAACACGTATAGATTAAGTTTATTACTATAAGTTATATGAGCATAATGCATGAAACTGGTTTTGAACACCGTATTAGCCAATCAGTGGCCTAGAATGGAGCCAAAGGTAACCCATCCATGCCCAGAAAACATTACCCGCGTGTACAAGAACCCGGATGTAAGCGCGGACGTAGGCGACAAGTACCCGGATGTAGGCGTAGACGTGTACCTAGTACCCGTCCATTGGTTCTTTTATCAATCGCTCATTGGCTCTTTTTTCTCGACCGCTGATTGGTCCAAATGGACCTGCCCATCCTTCCCAGGTTCATTTACAATCCCCTTTTTGGGGGTTCAAGCTCTGTATATATCGATGCCGCAACATTGTCCCTTCCGAACCTTGCCGAAAGGGAGACCTTTTGACTTGGATGTGACCTTTGACCTTTTGATCCGCGCGCGCACTGTCGGTGATGCCGCGCACTTCCGGAGAACCCGTGCGCGCGCGCGCTGCGGCCGGGACGGGCCGGGGCCGGGGCCGGGGCCGGGAAAGTTGGAGGTAGTTTTAGTGAAAACCGGAAGTGACGTCACACACCGGAAGTGAAGCGCAGACCCACCAAACCACGTGAACGCCATTGTGGGGAAAAATCCCAGTACATGACAGACACAGACAAGTCTAGACATGTCCAAAGGTCACGCCCCATTCACCCAAACCGGAAGTGACGTCACAACCCACGTGACCTGAGCAGCAGAATGGAAACGACACCCTAGTCTAGCCCCCTCACCTAGGCTTCACATGGATACCTCACTCGATCCCAGCGGCCCATGAGGAGCCCACCTAGACCCCAAAAACGTCTATGTACATACCCCTTTGTCCACTGCGCATGCGCAGAATGACGATATTTCAACCCCACATCCACGCCATCAGATGCTCCATTACATAGGCTTCACATGGATACCTCACACGACCCATTCGAACCGTGAATAGCCCATCTCTATCCCAAACACACACCCACATACCCCCACAAATGCCTGCTTTCTCTACTACGGCCAGGCTGGGCATGCGCAGACTATTGAACACGGACGAACCATTAGTGTAGTCAAGTGCTCCTGCATGAGAGCTTCAAAATAAGACCTCACTCGACCCCATTGGACCATTAGTGGCCCACCTAGACTCCAAAACGTCCACCCCGTATGGACCTATACACCCATAGCCATGCAGTATAGGCCTATGGGCCTACCCAGGCCGCGGTGACTTTTTTTCAAAAATTTCACCGTTTCGCTCCGGGACACTTCCTATCATGTTCTAAATGACGAGACGTGAAAAACAAATCCAAACAACCCTACCGCAAATGTATAGAAGTAGGTTTCCCAGGGGGACAAACATTGGTCCTATACCCCAGTATGGGACTATATGGATCTATATGGGTCTCGGTGACTTTTTTCAAAAATTTCACCGATTCGTGCCGGGACACTTCCTATCATGTTTGTCTTGACGAGACTAAGAAAACAAATCCAAACAACCCTACCGCAAATGTCTAGAAGTAGGTTTCCCAGTGGGACAAACATTGGTGCTATACCCCCAGTATGGGACTATACGGGTCTATATGGGTCTCGGTGACTTTTTTCAAAAATTTCACCGTTTCGCTCCGGGACACTTCCTATCATGTTTGTCTTGACGAGACTAAGAAAACAAATCCAAACAACCCTACCGCAAATGTCGAAAAGTAGGTTTCCCAGGATGGTCCTATACCCCCCATACTCCATATAGGCATTTTCCCGTAATTTAGGATAAAGTCCGTGTTCCGTATTTTTTCAGGAAAAATTTTACATACACCCACCCTGGAACTAGGGGGAGATAACTCTATTGATAGGCAAGCCCCGTTAAGCCCGGCGACCTATATACCCCCCATACCCCATATAGGCATTTTCCCGGATTTTTCGATAAAGTCCGTGTTCCGTTTTTTGTTTTTTTTCAGGAAAAATTTTACATGCACCCACCCATGACTGGATGCCTCTTCACCTAGGCTTCACATGGATACCTCATACAACTCCATCGGCCCATTCGAAACCCCGCTCGATCCCAAAACGTCTATTTTCATACCCTTGGGCCACCGCGCATGCGCAGAATGCCGATATTTCAACCCCACACCCAGCCCATCAGATGCCCCCTCACATAGGCTTCACTTTGATACCTCACTCGACCCCATCGGACCATGCAGCGTATTTCCAGTCTAGGGACTTTTCTCCGCGGAAGCTTTTTCCCGCGACCGCATCACCGCCAGGACCGCATCACCGCGGAGGAATACATCCCCTTTTCCACACAATTCAAGATGGCCGCCCACACCGCCTCAAAAATTCAAGATGGCGGCCAAACTCTGGCGGATTGAGTTGTCTCCCTTGCGTCCAAAGTGTACAGATGGCGCCACTAGTTCCTCCTCAAACCCTCCTCATGACGTCACTACATCCGGGGGAAAGTTGGCTTCAAATACTCTTTATATACTACTCATGACCCAAATATCAAACTCGAAGTAGTTATTCATGACTCTTCTGTGGAGCTTTTGGACCTAACAGTATTTAAGGGACCTGGTTTCCTGAACACTGGATATTTAGATTACAAGGTCTTTTTCAAACCAACTGATAACCACGAACTGCTACATGCCAAATCTTTTCACCCGGCCCATATATTTAAGGGCATAGTCAAATCTCAAATCATTCGATTCCATAGAAATTCGAGCGATATACGGTATTTTCACCATTCATGTGCGATTCTGTTTCGAGCATTGGAACATAGAGGCTATTCCGCCTGGTTCTTACGGCATATTAAATCTGAAACACTTCGCCAAATCACAAACTGCCAGATAAACGACGTTCGTGAGTCCTGTAAGGATAAAACATAAACGTCCTAATCATAGCAATGGTAAGAGCTCCAAATGTCTAAAACTTCAGATTAGACAATGAAGGCCCGGTCAATGACCATTTTAATCTACCGGAACCTTCATTTCAGCACCATTTTCAAATTATGCCAATAGAAAGAATTCCAACATTTCCAACACCGGAAGAAACTGACAATCACCGCGCACTTCGTGAACCCATTTGGATCAAAACACTTCAAACACGGCAACCCTTTGGTATGAACATAGACCCAGGTAAAGTTGCTAATAAAGGGTTTATTCCCTTCGTTCTCCAATATAGCCGTAGGAATGTTGAAGCGGCCCGTATACTGAAGGAGGAATACGAAACACTCCAACAAACCTCCGCTTGCCATTTAATCTGAGACATATCACAGCGTACTCAAAAACTCGGAGCTTACGCGATTTATTGGTAAGGAGTAAACTTCATCCGATATCGTGATCATTATCACGTGAAATTCTACATGGAATAAGCTAATATATAGCGGCCCTATTTGAACTCTATGCGAAACTTGTCTCTAGGAACATTTTTAAGATAGGATATTTATAAATCCCTGTGCCCGTTCCTTCCACTTTTGAAAAGATGTACATGGATATGCGCAGATTACGTGTACATGGACAGGCTACATGCACAAGTTTCTTGTGCATGGACAGAGTGCATGTAGATAGCGAGGAAGAGAAGGTTTAAAGTCGCATTCCGCAATATTTCAGATATATAGCGGCGTGGACAGAGTGCATATACATGAACATGAACGGGTATGTATACATGGATATGCTCAGAGTACATGTACATGCATAGAGTACATTTATATGGACAAGGAACAAGTACATTGACAGATTACATGTACAGGCCGATAGTACATGTAAAGGCACATAGTACATGTACATAGATATGCACAGAGTACATGTACATGGACAAGGAACATGTACATTGGCAGAGTATATGTACATGGGCAGATTACATGTACAGGCACATAGTTCATGTATAGGTACATAGTACATGTTCAGGGATATGCAAAGAATACATGGACATGCGCAGAGTATATGTACATGGACATGTACATGTACTTTCGCTACTACTCGTACTGATGACGTCACCGATGACATCACATATGCTGTGGGCATCCCTCAAATCGGGGTCTACAACCCGAGAGCTACAACATGACACCTCCCACGACACATTCGGACCAATAGTGGTCCATCTCTACCACAAACACCCCCCCCCCCGCGCACCCACAAAATGACCATTTTACTTACTACACCCAACTGCGCATGCGCAGATTTTACGCGAATTGCAATAAAAAACACGCCATTCTAACTGTACCCCACAAAAGCTTCACTTTGATACCTCCCACGACCCATTTGAACCAATAGTGGTCCATCTTCACCCCAAACACACCCCCACGCACCCCAAAATGCCTGCTTTCTATACGACGACCAAACTGCACATGCGCAGGATATGGAAAACGGACGATACATTAGTCCAGTCGGATGCTCTTCCACGACAGCTTCAAAATAAGATCTCATACGACACCATCTGACCACTAGGGTCTCACCTAGACCCCAAAACGTCCGCCCAGCGCTATTTACCTACTATGCATGCGCACAGTGACTTTTTCAAAAAACATCACCGCTTAGCTTCGGGACACCGCACATCGTGTTCTACGTGGTGAGACGTGAAAAACAAGATCCCACAACCCATATCGCAATGAACATGTGTGCATTGCCCAGTATGAACCTACCCACTGAGCCAGTAGGCCTATGGGCCTATCCGGACCTCCTTGAACTTTTAGAAAAATTTCACCGCTTAGCTCCGAGACCCTTCCCATCGTGTTTTACGTGATGAGACGAAGAAAACAAGACCCCACAACCCACAAAAAAAGATGCAAATGTGCGAATCAGGCCGTATTTTAGGGATAAAGTCCGTATATCGCTTTTTATATTTTCGTAACAAATCCTCAATTTACAAACACCCACTCCCCCATCCTACCTCTGTCGGCAGGCCCCGATAAGCCGGAGACCGATATTAGCCCTTTCGGACCTGATTGATAGGAGTATTCCCCTATTTTAGGGGTAAAGTCCGTGTTCCGCTTTTTATATTTTCGGAACAAATTCTGAATTTACATACGCCCACTCCCCCACCATGCCTCTGTCGGCAGGCCCCGATAAGCCGGAGACCGATATTAGCCCTTTTGGACCTGGTTGATAGGAGTTTTCCCCTATTGTAGAGGTGAAGTCCGTGTTCCGCTGTTTATATTTTCGGGACAAATCCTCAATTTACATACACCCACTCCCCCACCCTACCTCTCTCGGCAGGCCCCGATAAGCCGGAGGCCGATATTAGCCATTTTGGACATGGTTGATAGGGGTTTTCCCCTATTTTAGGGGTAAAGTCCGTGTTCCGCTTTTTATATTTTCGGGACAAATCCTAATTTCACATGCACCCACCCATGACTTCATAGGCAGGCCCCGATAAGCCGGAGACCGATATTAGCCCTTTTGGACATGGTTGATAGGGGTTTTGCCCTATTTTAGGGGTAAAGTCCATGTTCAGTTTTTCATATTTTCTGGACAAATCCTATTTTTACATGCACCCACCCATGACTTGTTAGGCAGGCTCCGATAACCGGCGACCGATATTAGCCCTTTTGGACATGGTTGATAGGGGTTTTCCCCTATTGTAGGGGTAAAGTCCGTGTTCCGCTTTTTATATTTTCGGGACAAATTCTAATTTTACATTCACCCACCGAATGGCGTGATCGCCCTGGAGGAGCGCTTCACTTTGACACCTCACTCGACCCAATCGATCCACTAGGAGACCCTGTCGCCTCAAAATGTCCCGGAGATTGCCGGAGAATTTCCCCCGGTCCCTCGCGTATTTGGTCCGGAAGTGACGTCACCATGGTAACCACTTGACCTGCGCACACAGACCTGCGCATACGCATGCGCAGTGAGGCGTCACTGACTCGTTTTACGCTGCCTATACTACTAGGAGGCCCTTCCCCCAGGCTGCTGTACACCCCAAATTGCCCACGCCAGATAATGTTAAATCGAGCCAAAGTTAGAACAAAATTTATGCGAAAAGTATTCCCCACACGGCTGCTGCTGCACTGCGATTTTCTGTATCAACAAAATGTAGATGTATTTAACCTCCCCGAGGGCTTGGTAATCCTATAAAAAACATGCAGCGGGAAAATGGCGTTAGTAGCCTAAGCCTACAACTAAACCTACACCTATTTTGAAAACAAACTGTGCCTCACCAATAGCTACATTGGTTTCAGCTAACCGATGGAGTTCCATCAGAATTCCGCAGGTCGAAATGATGGCCATTCTGCGTTCCTGACAACTAAACATGTGTTATGACCAAATTCCAAGACAATTAATATGAAATTATTGTCTTCTATAATGCGGGAAATAACAATTAGTCAAGATATGTATACATGTAATTTATCATTTCCAAATCCCCACCTGATACCACACAAACAACTGTTAAGAGGAGCAAAAACAATATTTCTTCAATGTGAAATCATTAACACAATGTGATTGGCTGCCGTACAAGTTGATACGGCTGACCTCACCAGTGATGATGAAACGGTTATCAGATTCAAAATGGCGGACGGTAGCCTCAAACAACCCTTTCCCTGGTACGGTCGTCAACGTAACCTGGTAATCAATTATGGAACGCTTTTCAGATGTTAAGTTTTGACCATGACCTAGAACCTCATTTTTCAATAACGATCGAGATATCTTATTCAGCAACAACAGTTCCAGCTTCGTACAAAGTTTTCTTGACTGGTTAGTCAAATTATTCAAATGATCAACTGTAAAATTGGCTACTCTCGAACTAATCGTAGTGTTTGCTGGAATAGGTTCCTCAGAATGACACGTGCACCAATGTGGTAAAATGCTCGCGTGTTCGCACGTACGTTCTGGTGGGATTTCAGAAAATAAACTCATTCCTCGATCTGTGACATTAGGCTTTGATACACCGGTCATGTCGTTAATATACAATATATCTTTAAGGGTTTCGTGTATATCAAATGGCGTAGTTAGCTTATAAGAATTCGAGTGAACATGTTCAGCTAAAGCTGGGTATTTTGTTCTGAACCATTCGGGAAGAGATAGATACAGCATAGGTAGTCTTTCCTCCAATTTTCCGATGTATGTTGAGCGAACAGGACCCCATCGCATTCCATGGTCACTCATGTAGAATAGGACGGTGTTCTCTAAATGACCGTGTTCTTTTAAGTTCTTTAGAAACTTGTAATAAATCTCGTCGGCTGCTCCTACCTTGTTGACATAGTCATGACTTAGGCGCGAAATGAAAGAAAAAGCGAAGAACGGTTTGTCTTTGGACATCGTGATGAAATCAGATAACCAATCTAGAACCATTGACGTCTCCAAGCGTCCGGAAAAACAGTCGTGATGGTTATTCCATAATACACCATTGCGTTTCATTGCTAGAGTGAAAGGCCTATAGTAATAGTCTGTTGGTGGATTACGAAAACCGGCTTTAAGATAATTGAATGTGGACATAAATGGGGCGTCTTCTGCTAGCAATGTCCGATAGCCCATATCAGCGAAGTGCTTCCATATAAAATCAAAGTCATCCATGTGCTTCTTTCCTAATGTGCTTAGTTTGAAAGGTAATTCTGCAGTGTATACCCCAACCAATAATGGAATGACATTCACAAATGTGTTGTCGGCAACTTTGTTGTAACCTTGAAAATCCACGGCACGCAAGTTTTTCAACAAGAATTCTCTGGTCTTTGGAAGCTGTCTTATAGAATTGAGTCTGGACACTGAGTCTACTCCAAGAATAAGAACATTCAGAGGTTTTTCTATGCCATAGTTCATTTTGTATCGAGTAAAGTTTTTCTCGCATGTTTCTTCCACATGTGGTTTGGGATGTATAAATGCGTGCAAATTTAAATATATAACAAGTTCCTTTTTGTTATAGCAATTAACTCTGATGAATTCATCTTTCACTTGTACGTCTGTCTGGAATCTTATCTTGTCCTTGCCGAGTTCTACGCCAGAATCTTTCAAGGGAACGCGGAAAATAGCACTATACTCACAAAATTTCAAATCGTCGCTGTAATTCTGCTTCACAATTGTTCTGTTTATCCGAAGAAAATCGCCATCTTGGTATGTTATTGAAGCATTTGCTGAACATATAATCTTAGACCCTTTCGACACCGAACCTTTCAGAGTTTTGTCGTATGGATCTAACTTAGGAATCATGCATCCTGGCGTATCAACGACGTATCCATCACGACGAGTGGTTTCTGGGACTTGTACTTCTGCTATGCGCGTCATCCATGTAAGCCTGGGAGCAAGGATAAGGAAGGAAAGGCCGACCACCAAACAAAGACCAAGAAACAATGCCTTCACAGAGCTCCTCAATTCCATCCCCTCTGAAAAATAAAGTAACAGTGCAAATAAAATTATCCAGAACACCTGCACTAACTATAACAACGCCAACTACAGGGGAATTAAGTAATAATGTAAGCACAGTTCAAGCTGATATGAAATGTGGTTAGATTACAAACCTTCTCTCATGCGTCTATTGATTTTTGTGAAAATGTTTACCATGCTTTCAGCTATCGATAGCTTGTCATGATTAATCGATTAACTTAATTACATCATGGCAGAGTAATGATAGCCAAGTTCGCTTTGTCTGCCTGTTTGGTCTTTCCTTTTGGATTTCATAGGTAAAGAATCAAAATGTACACAGTAACCCTTTACAGATTATTTTATATCAACAAGTGTTAGTGTACACCCAAATAAACTGGTGTTCATTTGCATACTAAAATAATAAGGCCGTTTCTCCTTACTACGCATGCGTATATGCATTCAAACGCTCGGCTGTAAAAAGTGTATTTATCTAAGGATCAAATCCTGGAACGGAATATCTGGAATATACCTATCTTCCAGATATTCTGTCCCAGAATTTGATACTCAAATTAGCAGTGTATCGGAACAAGTTGGCCAACTGATAATGGCATAGCCACTTCAATGGTTGCATTGGTTTAACCACTCTCAGATTTGGGGAATATCGACTATCCACCCAAACTCGACCTTTTCGGCCCCACGTTTTTATACGCCCGCCGAAAAGACGTACGTATTATGTGATGGTCATTTCCGTTCGACCGTCCACCCGTCTGTCTGTCTGTCTGTTCGTATCCGTTCTATATCTGGGACAGTTTGCTATTAACAGTTCCATTTTGTTTGTGATAACCTAGTGTAGTGGATGGGTGCAATCAATGAAGCATCAGGTACGCTATCTGAAATACCAGTGTATGGGGTCGAGCAAGATTTAGTTTCGGAGATACAGGATGGGGCTCGGTTCGGGGGGGGGATATGCCCTGAGGGTGTAGTGGGTGGGTGCAGACAATGCAGCATCAGGTACTCTGAAATATCAAGCTATGGGGTCGGGCGAGGCTTAGTTTCGGAGATACAGTGGGGAGTAGATGGTTGCAGTTCATGCTGCATCAGGTATGTTATCTGAAAATATCAGCATAGGTCGGTTGAGGCTTAGTTTCGGAGATACAGGATGGAGCTTCATTTTGGGGGCGGGGGTATGTCCCCAGGATGTAGTGAATGGATGCAGTCAATGCAGCATCAGCTATACTATCTGAGAATACATGTATTACCGTTTGTGGTCGAGCGATGAATGCAGACCCCGATATAATTATATCGGACCCCGAGATAATCGACCAATGAAAATGCAGAATTATCTCGGACTCCGAGATAATTGACAATTGTACCACCAACACAAGAGAGCTCGACGTTAGTAGTATATAAAGTGGATTACGAGTCTACTTGACCTACTTTTTTGTTCCCCCCGGGCCGTATTGTGGAGGAACTTGGAGGTCACAGAGGTCAAGTGCAGTATAGTTCCGGCAGAAAGACCAAAAAGCTACCTCCAGCACAGGAGAGTTCCAAATTTGCATATCACGTGACCCAGGTCAAAAATGTATTCCTCCGCGGTGATGCGGTCATGTTTGGCGGTGATTCGGTCACGGGAAAAAGCTTCCGCGGAGAAAAAGTAGTCCCTAGATAAAATGGTCCGATGGGGTCGAGTGAGGTATCAAAGTGAAGCTTAGGTGAAGGGGCATCTAATGGGCTGGGTGTGGGGTTGACATAGCGTTATTCTGCGCATGCGCGGTGGCCCAAGGGTATGGAAATAATCGTTTTGAGATGTAGGGGAGCCCCTAGTGGACCGATGGGGTTGAGTGAGGTATCAAAGTGAAGCTTAGGTGAGGGGGCATCTGATGGGGTGGGTGTGGGATTGAAATATCGGCATTGTGCGCATGCGCGGTGGCCCAAGGGTATGGAAATAGCCGTGTTGGAGCTAGGGGAGCCCCTAATGGTCGAATAGGGTCGAGTGAGGTATCAAAGTGAAGCCTAGGTGAAGGGGTATTTGCTGGCTGGGTGGGTGCATGTAAAATTTTTCCTGAAAAAAAAAAAAAAAAAATACGGAACACGGACTTTATCGAAAAACCTGGGAAAATGCCTATATGGGGTATGAGGGTATATAGGTCGCCGGGCTTAACGGGGCTTGTCTATCAATAGAGTTATCTCCCCCTAGTTCCAGGGTGGGTGTATGTAAAAATTTTCCTGGAAAAAAAAGGAATACGGACTTTATCCTAAATTACGGGAAAATGCCTATATGGGGTATGGGAGGTATAGCACCATCCTGGGAAACGTACTTCTATACATTTGCGGTAGGATTGTGGGGTCTCGTTTTACTCGTCTCGTCATTTAGAACATGATAGGAAGTGTCCCCGTGCGAATCGGTGAAATTTTTGAAAAAAGTCCCCGAGCCCCATATAGTCCCATACTGGGGTATAGGTTCAATGTTTATCCCCTGGGAAACGTACTTCTATACATTTGCGGTAGGGTTGTGGGGTCTCGTTTTACTCGTCTCGTCATTTAGAACACGATAGGAAGTGTTGCGGAGCGAATCGGTGAAATTTTGAAAAAAGTCACCAAGGCCTGGGTAGGCCCATAGGCCTATACTGCATGGCTATGGGTGTATAGGGCCATACGGGGTGGACATGTTGGCGTCTAGGTGAGTCCCTGATGGTCCAATGGGGTCGAGTGAGGTCTTATTTTGAAACTCTCGTGGAGGAGCACTTGACTACACTAATGGTTCGTCCGTGTTCAATAGTCTGCGCATGCGCAGTCTGGCCGTAGTATAGAAAACAGGCATTTTGGGGGGTATGTGGGTGTCTGTTTGGGTTAGAGAGGGATCGCTATGGGTTCGAATGGGTCGTGTGAGGTGTCAAAGTGAAGCTTGTGTGGGGTAGAGTCAGAATGGTGTGTTTTTGAATGCATGTCGCGTTAATCTGCGCATGCGCAGTTGGTTGTAGTAAGTAAAGTGGCCATTTTGGGCCAGTGAAGGAAGGTATTTGGGGTCGAGATGGGCTATTCACGGTTCGAATGCGTCCTGGAAGGTGTCATCTTGTAGTTCTCGGGGTGTACATTCCGATTTGGGGGATGTTCGCGTCATCTGTGACGTCATCGGTGACGTCATCGGTACGAGAAGTAGCGAAAGTGGACATTTTCGGGCAGTACATAAAGGTATTTGGGGTCGAGATGGGCTATTCACGGTTCGAATGCGTCCTGGAAGGTGTCATCTTGTAGTTCTCGGGGTGTACATTCCGATTTGAGGGGTATCCGCGTCATCTTTGACGTCATCGGTGACGTCATCGGTACCAGTAGTAGCGAAAGTGGACATTTTCGGGCAGTACATGAAGGTATTTGGGATCGAGATGGGCTATTCACGGTTCGAATGCGTCCTCGAAGGTGTCATCTTGTAGTTCTCGGGGTGTACATTCCGATTTGAGGGATGTTCGCGTCATCTGTGACGTCATCGGTGACGTCATCGGTGACGTCATCGGTACAAGTAGTAGCGAAAGTGGCCATTTTCGGGCAGTACATGAAGGTATTTGGGGTCGAGATGGTGCGGTAGGAATATCATTCTGCGCATGCGCAGACGCAATGCGGCGCTCTCGTCCAATCAGAAGCGAGTATTTCAAATCCGTCACAGAGCTCTCAGCCAATCAGAAGCGAGTATTTTGACCCGGTGCATTATGGGCCATATCCAAGATGGCGGCACGTATGTTCAAGATGGCGGCATATCCGGTGTCGAAAACTGGCCATTTCGGCGGGATGTGGTCACCTAGTGTCGAAAACTGGTCCTTGTATGGGTCCTGCTAGACGTTTTGACGCCATGATATAGACCGGAGAGAGAGAGAAAACAACAACAACAAGGATGACACATGGGGGAACAACAACAACAACAAGTTTTTTTTTCATATAGTTTATTTTCCCCTCCATCATAACATACCCATGCTGGGGGAGCCGCGTTGGGTATGTTACAATTCAAGAAAGACTCTTGTCCAATCAGAGACCGCCATTTGCATCTGTGCTATTCGTTCCTGTCCGTTAGTTGTATTCTTGTCCAATCAGAAGTCGCCATTTCAGAGAGTTCCTTCTTCGGTCATGTTCATTCTGAACCGTTTATTCTAATCATCGTCGGCCAGGCCTGGATATTCTTCGGGCAGCATGTCCTGAAACAGTTGTTTGCGCATTCTAATCGCATTTTCCAGGGCCTCAGTGGGTGGTAAACCCATATCCTCTTCCAAGTGACGCTTGGTCTTCATGATGGACCTGTGCGTGGGGTCCCCTTTCATTTCAAGCGGTAGTAAGGTATATTGTTCATAGATCGCCATGGCTGTTTTCCTGATGCGGGGGCGCATTTGGGTGTACGTCTGTTGTAAATTATCCTCTCCGGCGTCCTCGATCGCTTCAGCGTGAGTATTGATAGCTGCTGTCACACGAGTAGTAGCGAAAGTGGACATTTTCGGGCAGTACATGGAGGTATTTGGGGTCGAGATGGGCTATTCACGGTTCGAATGCGTCCTGGAAGGTGTCATCTTGTAGTTCTCGGGGTGTACATTCCGATTTGAGGGATGTCCGCGTCATCTGTGACGTCATTGATGATGTCATCGGTACGAGTAGTAGCGAAAGTGGACATTTTGTGGGTGCGTGGGGGTGAGTTTGGTGTAGAGAGGGACTATCCTTAGTCCGAATGCGTCGTGTGAGGTGTCATTTTGTAGCTCTCGAGGTGTACATTCCGAGTTGAGGCATGTCCACAGCATCTGTGACGTCATTGGTGACGTCATCAGTAGGAGTAGTAGCGAAAGTGTGCATTTTGGGGCAGTGAAGGAAAGTATTTGGGGTAGAGATGCTTCATCCTCAGTCCGAATGCGTCGTGTGGGGTGTCATCTTGTAGTTCTCGGCGTGCAGACCTCGATTTGAGGGCTGTCCACAGCATCTGTGACGTCATTGGTGACGTCATCAGTGGGAGTAGTAGCGAAAGTGGGCATTTTGGGGCAGTAAAGGATGGTATTTGGTGTAGAGATGGACCATCCTTGGTCCGAATGCGTCGTATGAGGTGTCATATTGTAAGCAACGCCCGCCAACGCCAAGCTTAACGCTTCAACGCCCTGGTGAAATAGCTCAGAAGTTCTGATTTTCTAGATATTCCATGGAATTGACACCAATTCATCGAAATGCAGTGACGCCCGTCAACGCCCGTCGTTACGCCTTAACGCTCTTACATAACGACTTGACGTCATGATATAGACCGGAGAGAGAACAACAACAACAACAAGGATGACACATGAGAGAACAACAACAACAAGAAGTTTTTTTCATATAGTTTATTTTCCCCAATGTTACATCATACCCACGCTGGGGGAGCCGCGTTGGGTATGTTTACAACTCAAAAAGACTCTTGCCTAATCAGAGGCCACCATTTGTATCTGTCATATTCGTTCCTGTCCGTTAGATGTATTCTTGTCCAATCAGAAGTCTCCATTTCAGAAAGTTCCATCTTCGCCCATGTTCGCTCTGAATCGTTTATTCTAATCATCGGCGGGCAGGCCAGGATACCGTTGAGGCAACATATCCTCAGATAGTTGTTTGCGCATTCTGAGTATTCATCAGTGCACGAGTGACGCATTCAACCGATGGCAGTGGTGGATCAGCTTGGTAAGGAAAAACATAACATTGGTCACCCTCTTCACTGTCCACTTGGTGTTGGGTCGTTGTTGTTGGGCCCATCCCAAGACATTCAATTGCTCCACTTGGTCCAGCATCATCTCTAGTGACCTCCGGTCATTGATGGTAAACGGTTGGTCGTACACTGGGTGGATGGCACTGGAATAGAAATAGCGCAATTCACCCGTCACCTTATGGCATAAGATGTACCCAAATGCTACATTTAATGTGAAGGCCGTAGGTTGGTCATTGAAGATGGTTTCCACGTAGCTGCGTAGACGGGTGAGCTTGGTCAGCGGGAAATTGTAGATATCTTGAATAGGGTGATGATGGTGGAAACAGTGCCGTGTCATGGTCCAATGGCGCCGAGAGATGTCACTCTCTGGATGATATTCGGGTAAGAGATCGCTAGGAACATTTATGGGCTCGTCCAGAAAATGTTCGATGTATGACGTATGACTCGAAACCGTAACGGTGGGGTCCGGCTGGAAATCCAGGCTCTTCCCAACTGTGGGTATAGGCGGGCTCTCCGTCATCGCATCAACAGTGGCGTTCGTCTCCCCGGGCTTATCTTCACTGGATCTGACCTTCCGCGGCTCCTCTTCAGTAGGAAGTTGTCGCCAAAACCGTGGAGACGGACCATGAATCAAACGCTGATGCCGTTTTAACTGACTGGGTCGTCTGAAGAGATCACCACAATCCTTACATTGTTCCGTCGCGCCCTCGTGGACTGAGCGTTCATGGCGCTGTAAATGATCTGGGCGCTGAAACGACAGTGTAGGCCTACATATCGTACAGCTATACTGGGCGGTTCCATCGTGCTTGGTAGCCTCATGGCGGCGCAAGTCGTGCCGGCGAGTGAATGATTTCGAGCACGTAGTACAAGTGAACATCTTGGTGGTTGACAGAGTGTCTGATGAAACGGCCAGGCCGTTTCCTTTTTATAGCAAGCTAGCTGTTGATCTTTTTTTAGCACAATCAGTTCTAAACTAGGGGAAAACCCCTATCACCTCTAGCCAAAAGGGCTAATATCGGTCCCCGGGCTTATTGGGATCTGCCTATCAAGTCAATGAGGTGATGTGAATAACAACAAGTTCAGCAATGTTCATACAGTTTATTATCCCCAATGTTACATCATATCCAGGCTGGGGGAGCCGCCCTGGGTATGTTTAGTATGTTCGCATTCGAAATATCAAACACCGTGTTTTATTATTCAACGCATCGTCACATCAGGCACAAGTGTTTAACGAGCTCAAGTCAACGATCAGCATGTGGACATAGAGAGTATGTACGGCATGTTGTGGTATTCATCAGTGCATGGGTGACGCATTCACCCGATGGGTTGATTGGTCGTCTTGGTCACGAAAAACGTAACATTGGTCACCCTCTTTGCCACCCATTGTGTGTTGGGTCGTTGTTGTTGGGCCCATCTCAAGGCATCCAATTGTTCCACTTGGTCCAGCATCATCTCTAGTGACCTCCGGTTAATGATGGTAAAACGGTTGGTCGTACACTGGGTTGAAGGCACTGGAATAGAAATAGCGCAATTCACCTGTCATCTTATGGCATAAGATGTACCCAAATGCTACATTTAATGTGAAGGCTGTTGGTTGGTCATTGAAGATGGTTTCCACGTAGCTGCGTAGACGGGTGAGGTTGGTCAGTGGGAAATTGTAGATATCTTGAATAGGGCGATGACGGTGGAAACAGTGCCGTGTCATGGATCAATGGCGCCGAGAGATGTCACTCTCTGGATGATCTTCGGGTAAGAGATCGCTAGGAACATTTATGGGCTCGTCCAGAAAATGTTCGATGTATGACGTATGACTCGAAACCGTAACGGTGGGGTCCGGCCGGAAATCCAGGCTCTTCCCAACTGTAGGTATAGGCGGGCTCTCCGTCATCGCATCACCAGTGGTGTTCGTCTTCCCGGGCTTATCTTCAGTGGGTCTGACCTTCCGCGGCTCCTCTTCAGTAGGAAGACCATGGCTCAAACGCTGATGCCGTTTTAACTGACTGCGTCGTTTGAAAAGTTGACCACAATCCTTACATTGTTCCGTCGCGTCCTCGTGGAATGAACGTTCGTGGCACAGTAAAGCATCTTCCCGATTAAATGACCGTGCGCAGGTTATACAAGTATACAGTCCATCGTTGTGGGTGGAGGTCTTGTGGCGTCGTAAATTATCTAGACGAGTAA
>JAVTVY010047049.1:0-24684 GCA_036873755.1 Hanleya hanleyi | reverse complement strand
GTTTGCCTAACAAAAACCTTACCAATGGAAACACACAAACTCTGAACTCTGAAGTGCCATAATTTGGACAAAAAATTCATATTTCATGTATTTCTTGAATAGCACATGCACATCCTTGATTCACATTAAACTTGTGTCAAACTCGCCCAATGAAAGCGGGCAGCTTCAGCAAACTTTCCATGTACAGGTGAACAAGTATGTACATTATCATTGGCAAATTACTAAGATGAAACCCTCAAAATTTGAACAAAAATAATATTTCATCTCATAAATAGCATTTATGAGATGAAATATTATTTTTGTCAGTAATCATATGAAATATGTGTACCAAGTTTCATAATCATCCAATGAAACTAGACAAATTCAGTCCAAAACCTCATAATTCGGACACAAACTGCAGCAAACTTTCTATGTACGTAGGAGGCCTACAATTTTGCTACACAAAAAACTCAATCAATTGCCATAATTTAGACAAAAATTAATATTTCATCTCAAAAATAGCACAGGTACACCCTCTAGAATCATAAGAAACATGTGTACAATGTACCAAGTTTCATACTCATCATTTGATAGACAACTGCAGCAAACTTTCTATGTACAGATGTACATGTGCACTTCAGCTAAACTAATCATAGGGATTTTAACATCGGAGCACCCATGAAATCCCCAGGGGTAGTGCCACAACTGAACCCCCAGGTGGAATACCCACCTCCCATATATAATTTTTTTTTAATATTTTTTTCTCAATTTTTTTTTTTGATTTGCTAAACCAAAAACCTTATCATTTCCAGGCCGTGGGCATCAACATCCTCTTTCCTCTATCACAGTATTTCCCCTTTACTTCGTAAGGCGAGATAAAAACTCAAAAGAATAATGAAATTTTCCAGTTTTATCATTACGCTACTACAGCTGATACATTTTCAGTATTTATCCTCCTTCTGTGACATCATCATGCATGTTGATAACCGTCACTCCCATTGTTGATGTCGTACAAACGCACAGCTCTCCTCGACACGTGCATATGACCATGATGGATGAACCAATCAATTGCTCCTCTTTTGGAAGATATTCTGCACGTTTTGGAGTGTCTATAGAACTCCATTGGATTTCCATAACCCTAGCAGAATGGATAAAAATAATAACATTGAATTCCAGGTGTTAGCCAGGATACAAAATCTGCCTGTCCAAATATCACATTTTGCTGGATTTGGACAGGCTACTTCGCTGTTTTCCCCATCTTTCCCATATTAAATTTCCAATTTTTGTCTGTCCAAATTTGAAATTGCCTGTCCAATGGACAGTCACAAGTGGACGGCTCTCTGGGGTTAACATACATGTATATCCTTGGATTCCTGTTCAGCAGAATGATGATGAAAATTCTGACGAGAAAAAAGCTGGTCTTATTTTTGTTTATCATGTCAAGCCTAGATGCTCTGGATAATGATATCGATGAGGATTTTCGATCAAAAGTAAAGATGTAAGAGGTGGGAGGGGGATGTCTACAGGGAAATGCCCAAGATTCCCCGTACTTCTCCATAATCCATTCCATGATTCCGTCTATTTCAAATAATAATATGTAATATTTTGCATTATATGCAATGATCAGCCAAGCTCGAATGTGGAGCTCAGTCTCTTTCGACCTACATGTACATGTAATCAGGGAAAAGAAGATCAACTGTGGTGTACATGTATATTTATATCAAATTCACCATGTGATATTTCAAATACACCATAGATGACTTGTGTATTAAATTACAAGAGAATGGGCCACGGAAATTTGAGGAATCATTGGAGAATGTTCTGTTATACATATACATATATGTATGTATGTTGTAAACGAGGCTACTGTAAGACTCAAGCTGACAGGAGTGATTGTGCAATACGCGGCACACTTGTCCTTCCGACTGATTACAAGACACGAGTCAATTTACCACGTTTTAAGCTGCGATGATTCCAGATTAATGGGATGGAAATGAGATAGGACAGTTGGTACAAGTATAATCATTGCAAATAATTTTTTTATTATTTTTTTTTTTGTCTTTTTATATCGAATTACCACCAAGACTGCGAATACCGAGGCGAAAGCCCAGTGGCATGTAACGTGTATCAATTAACTTAATCATCCCTATAGCCGTGAATGATGAGTAAGGGTATCGATAGGCCAGCTTCTATTAAGCTGATCAAAGCGTTCCATAGATGAAAGAGAAATGAATCCTTAACAGAGCTACAGGATGATCAAATTCTTGAAAACTTGTTAGCCTGATTAATGGTTGGTTTAATGGTTCACTTCAGTTGACCTCATCTGGTGAGTCCATTAAGGATACATGTAGTGAGCCCTCCTGACTGAAGAAAAACATTTTTTAGATTTCGCACTTTCAATATCAGACCTTCCTCTGTTGAAGAAATCAATTTGAAATTCCTTCTAAATAGTATAATTTTAGGTTTGAATCTATTTTTCTGAAGTATCTGTCTTGACTACATGTGCTTACAGTCCGAGGTGTGAAATTGAACGTATTATGGCAATTAACCTGTTCATCTGTGGTGTATTGCAGATGTAATTGGGTAGCCTAACGAGGAAATTGGCTGGTCGCATCAACTGACATACTGTAGGATAACTGACACATGGACCAACAGATTAATAAAATATTCTCCATCTATCCCGACATATATTTTTGTCTGTAAATACAAACACAGTTTTCCCTGTAGCTAATCATCTAAGAAAGTGTATAACATGAAGCTGCGCTATCGAAACCCCTCGGCTCTGAACCCCAGCTATTATAATGTAAGGGTGTCTCTACCAATTGATTGGCTTGTGGGAAGAAATATTTACCCCTGGTATTGTAAGTGTACTTTCTTTGAAAAAAAAGAAAAGTTTTCCTCCCCTTAAATTAATTTGTTTCTGGAATAAATTGAAAGAGCTGTATCGATGTCTCACCAAAACAACAGTACACATGGCTAGATGGGACATGTATGTCATTTTCAAAACAGATTTGCAAGCATTCTTTGCATTGTCTAAGAAAATAAATCAATAAATCAGTCATCCAATCAATAAATAAATGTGATAGTATACTAACATGATATAGAAATAATATGCAAACTTAACATAGGAATTAGTGGATTTTGTTAGACAAGGGGCATACTTTCTGACACGACTCATTTTTGATAGGCATCTAGTGTCATTTTCAAAACAGATTTGCAGGCATTCTTCGCATTGTGTAAGAGAATAAATCAATAAATCAGTCATCCAATCAATAAATAAATGTGATAGTATACAAACATGATATAGAAATTATATGCAAACTTAACATAGGAATTAGTGGATTTTATTAGACAAGGGGCATAACTCTGCAAAATACTTTCTGACACGACTCATTTTCGATAGGCATCTAGTTCAGGTCAAGAGAAACAACTGTATCACGTTAGGATGTTGTATATGGAACGGTTCTGAAATTATCACAATAACAAATCATAAATGGATTTTTATTTGTAAAAAGGGGCATAACTCTGCAAAATATTGTCCGAGATGACTCATTTTCGATAGGCTTCTGATTTACGTGAAGATAAATAGATGTAACAAGTTTGGTTGCCATGCATGAAACGGTTCTGTAGATATCGCGGTAACGGATTTTATTAGACAAGGGGCATAACTCTGCAAAATACTTTCTGACACGACTCATTTTCGATAGGCATCTAGTTTAGGTCAAGAGAAACAACTGTATCACGTTAGGATGTTGTATATGGAACAGTTCTGAAATTATCACAATAACAAATCATAAATGGATTTTTATTTGTAAAAAGGGGCATAACTCTGCAAAATATTGTCCGAGATGACTCATTTTCGATAGGCTTCTGATTTACGTGAAGATAAATAGATGTAACAAGTTTGGTTGCCATGCATGAAACGGTTCTTTAGATATCGCAGTAACGGACGGACGTACGGACAGCTGTACATGACGACGACAATACCCCTAGGCCAAAGTTGGCCGAGGGGTAAAAAAACCTGACTGAATATCTTCAGAACAAAGTCCAGCATAGTTTTTCAATACATCAACATTAAACTTTAATTCTCTCTCTCTCTCTCTTTCAATACATTGCCCGACAATATTCAATCTAAATACCATGTACATGAGGTGGGCAGAAGTTTACAAAATCAACGTTTGATCTGTTTTTCTTCATGGACATGTACTGTATCTGATAGCAGGCAGACATTGTAAAGAAATCAGATTTTTTCAGCAAAAATATTTCAGCTGAGAATGATCATCTTCGTGTGAATGTCTACAATGTTTCAAACCTGAACCCTACCTTCATTTATCAAAAGTCGAGTAACACTGAAAACACTCAGGAAAACACTGGGTTAAGCTTCCCTACCAACAATTTGAAGGTTTCAAAAATAAAAAGTAGCCCCTTCAGAAATGTATCTATTTTTTTTCAGCGAAAACCCACAATGGAAATCAGTGTGTTTCAGCTGAGAATGATTGATCATTTTAACATGTTGAACCTCAACAACTTACAATGTATGGTAAGCCCTCTAATAATTCAATCACAGGAAGTGAAAAGTCCCAACATAAAATCTGGGGGCGATCAAATTTATTAGAACAGGAAGTTGAAAATCTGGTTCAAAATCATGCATAAAATACATTATTTCTCTGTAATTTGAACGATTTTAGAGGGCGACTGAATTTACTAGAATCAATGATTGAATTTTGTCCCCAAAATTTGAAGTGATTGAATATTGAATATTGATAGGGGAATTGAACTGTGCACTGTGAAACCCGACCCCTATCTACACTTGTACACAGACAGTTGCCTTGATCAGTACACCCACAGTCGGTCACATAAAGTATCGCAGTTCTACAAATACTCAAGTTGATCAAAATGGTCCGTAATCATATTTCTGGGTATGAATAGAACTCCCCAGAGACGATCAAAGCTGGAACGTGCTTAAGTCCTCCGATATCAGATCAGTGGTCTGGAAAACATTTATAAGCCACCTGTGACAAGATGGCAATTTTGGCCGGAGCATCCAAGTATAATCACCATAAATTTGTTAGGGTCATTGGCCATGTTGACTCCGGTGTCCCCCAAGTCTGTGTAGTCTCCCATACTAAACAGCCCAGTCTTCACTAATATCCCTATATAATCCGTTTTCCAATTTCCATTGATAAATAAATTTTCCAGGTGCATGGGTAATACTATCATGTCAGATGAGAGGCCTAATAATAGTATGCAGCTCAGTTCACCGTTCCCTAAATGAATGTACATGTATAAATGTATTTTCCGTATAGCTTCAACATATCTCCTTAGATTGCATTACGGTAAAACCTCTGACACCTCCATCACAGAAAATGAAATTTTGCACTAAAAGGTCCGGGGGTGATCCAAAGTTAATTAGAACAAATTTGACAAAATGGTTCAACATCAAACACACAATCCATTTTTATAATTTCTTCCCGATTTCTACAAGGATGATCAAATTTTGATGAACAGCCAATTGAATTTTGTTCCCAAAATCGGGGGTGATTGAATTTTGATAGGGGGATTGAATTACCTGTATATTAGAGATTACCACATATCAATTCGGCACATCATATGTGACTGCAAAAATGTGCCCAAATTCAAAATAAAGGAAAGTTCACAACAAAAACTGGTTAAATTTCCATTAAGAATGAAAAGCCGAGCGGTTGAAGTCCCACGATATTGAAACAATTGAATCGGCTTGGAACCGTAACGTTCAGTACCAGGTATGGAGAGCAATCCCGAGTAAGATCCAGTGTCAAGGTATCCACAATTACCGAATTTGTCCTTATCTGGTCAGGTACAGCAAAAAAAATTCATCTTCGCCTCCAGGTGGCCCCAACTATAGGTGGATCAGTGTAAAAAACAATCCCAAGCGAGATCTTGAGGCGAGGTACCCACATACCAAATTTGGAAAGAATCCATTCAGGCTTTCAAGAGTTATTATCCAGAAACAAAATATTAAATTGACCCCCAGGTGGCACCACCAATAAGTGGATCGGCATCAAAAACAATCCCCAATGAGATCTTGATGCGAGATACCCACATACCAAATTTGAAAAGAATCCGTTCATTTTTTCAAAGTTATTTCCGGAAACAAAATTTTAACTTGGCCCCCCAGGTAGCACCACCAATAGGTGAATCGGCATGAAAAACAATAACAATCCCCAATGAGATCTTGAGGTGAGGTACCCACACAACAAATTTGAAAAGAATCCGATAAGTTTTTCAAAAGTTTGTGTGTGGAAACAGAATTTTAACTTGGGCCCCCCAGGTGGCACCACCAACAGGTGAATCTGTGTGAAAAACAATCGCAAGCGAGTTCTTGAGGCGAGGTACCCACATACCAAATTTGAAAAGAATCCATTCAGTTTTCAGAAGTTAGTGCCAAGAACAGGACTTTACAAATGGGCTGACGGGTTACATTGATTTGAGTATTTTCACAAAATTAATTTACAATAATATATCGTATAACCACCACCCCCACCCCCCCCTTGCCACACGCCCATTTCAAATTACTTTTCAATAAATACTGCCATATTATATAAAGACAGCTATTGTCCTGGTATTCCCAATCCCAGGCATGAACCCCGGTCGTTATATGTACGAACACCAGTATCCTATGAGGTACATGTAACTTGAGACAGTTGTACTTACTTGAAGGGATACCCGAAGTCAACGTTGATAACCGACAGTGGTGGAATCGTTACAGTTTTATTACAGTTCATCTGGAATTTAATATTCGTGGAAACACTGCAAGTGGTGGCGAAAGCAAATATGGCCAGGATCTGAAACAGAGGAAAGGACGCATCAGTTACATAATCCATTATACAAATGCGCTGCTTGTGTACATGTAAGAGGAAAATACATATGAACATGTAAACCACCATACACTGGATGTGATCCACAATTCTGCCAGGGTCGCAATAATACAGTGAATCCTGTGAATACAGACACCTGTGTAAACTGACCAACCTCTAAATACTGACATTATCTATGGTCCCAGTACTTAAATGTAAAGTATTTTGAACCTTGCTTAGCCACAAACCTATCAAAACTGACATTATAGTCTGGTCCCAAGCCAGGGCTATGGTATTTGGGCACACCCTCTGTTCAGCATGACAAAAATAATTTAGGCAGTCACCAAATCCTGGCAAAATAGGCAGGCTTTGACTCAAATAGCACACTCAATTGATGAGTAATTTCCGTGAACATAACTGAACATTGATTCTCAATGCAAGAAAATTATTTTTTTAAAAAAAGATGCTCTCTGATTTGGGCACATCCTAATTTGGGCATTATTCGTTTAATGTTGTATCAAGGGGGTAATCTGAAGCCCTGCATGCAAGGACCATGGTTGGTATCAACAGGTTTCACTGTAGTACGTGAAGGGAGTGAGTGTTGACTGGTGACCATGCTCCAGGGCTTTAGATCTCCTTAATTCAGATTGGTTCTTATAAAGGCAAGGAAATGAGCCAAAACTAGAAAAATATTGGAAGTGGCTTTTTTCTTAGAAAAAAAAAATCTTGCATTTGCAATATTCTGTGTTAAATGTGACGATTTTAATCAACGTCACAAAATATTATTGCAGCAACTTGTAAAACAGGGCTATATCATCAAGTGCCTCCACTCCAAGTTTCTCAAATTTGGCGATACATACAATGTATCGAATGCTGATAGCAAAATACGAGCATAGTGCGCAAGATCTATGGCAGTACATTTCGTAACTTGTGTCTAATTCCGCTTAACCCGGGCTAGGGGCCATATAAACCTATGTATTTCAACATCCTCATGGTGTTCATATGAACAGTCACAATCAAAGCGTGGCTGAGATACATCATACTCTAGATAATGACTTTACAATGTATATCATATGGATTAAGAATACTGATCAGCGATACAGATTTAATATTTTTGGAACATCATGATGTCTTGCTGGCATCATTGAAAACTGTTGACCGCTTCTGTCTTGCAGGAAATTAGCCTATAGTTTTATGTATACTGTGATTTATCCTATTAATTTGGCGCTAATGTTATTATATGAATTAGGTCTTTGGATTATGGATGCGGAAATTGACGACGGCTGAATATTGAATGACGGACTAGACGCTTGTATTTTGACTCGTATTATATACTTGTATTATGACGTGTATTATATACTTGTATTATGACGTGTATTATATACTTGTATTATGACGTGTATTATATACTTGTATTATGACGTGTATTATATACTTGTATTATGACGTGTATTGATGAGGAATCTCTCCAAACATACATGTACATCTATCTCTTCTTGTTTTGCTCTCTATTTGGAGCACATCTCTAATTTGGGCACAGCGTTTAACAGGTTAGAGAGAACTACCTCTCTAAAAATGGAGGTAAAAAAGGTTGTTTTTGCTTAATACCTTTTGACTTATTCATCCTAACGCTCCAAAATCTTCAGGCGACTTACGTTATATATTGTTACATGTCGTAACGACTTACGTTATATATTGTGACATGTCGTAACGACTTACGTTATATATTGTTACATGTCGTAACGACTTACGTTATATATTGTTACATGTCGTAACGACTTACGTTATATATTGTTACATGCCTAACAATGATTTTTCAATGAAAGTGTGCATAGTTTAATTGTTTTAGAGAACAAAACATATCGTCTATTCTTATGCAAATTAGATAGATGACAATTTGTTTTTTCAATACAATCCGATGCGGATAATATATGTCCATAGTCACCTATGGCGGATGTCTCTTTGTTCGATATATTTATGACTTTATTGGACCAAAACAAGCTTTTTTACCTCCATTTTAGAGAGGTGGTTCTCTTAACACCGTGATATAGAGGCAATTTAAATGCCAGATGGCCAGATGGCTAGAGCCACCAACGCCAGCTCTTGTTTTTTTTTATTAGAAACTCGCGACAAACCAGACACATTCTCGTAAACCTGTCTGCCCAAATCAGTTTGCATGATAACAGGATGTGAAATAATGGAAACCCGGATGCCAAGTGGATGTGGTTAGATATTGCACTACAAGGCTGGAAATCGGTACCTGCCAAACCCCCTGCAGATCATGATGAACTATTCCAACTTGAATCTCCATTTACAAAGGTAAACCGGTCATGGTGCAGAACATTTTCCAAAATAGGGGTGACAAGTAGTTATGACAGGTGCTTATTTCCAGGCTTGCACTATTAAAGGTACAAGGCACACCAATATAACCCAAACTTGTATGATTTATTTGTTTGGTTTTGATTCACAGCCCAAAATTAATAAGAAACAGTGCCAAATTTTTACTAACTACAGAACCGACAAACATGCTGCCAGTATACCAAGGTTTCCGCTGAATTAAATAAAGAAATGATAGATCTGTCTCGGTGTAAAAAAGTTTGAAAATTTGTCATATAACAGGGCATGCACTTCCATTCGCTGCCATGTTAAATCTGCCTGATTTCAGGATGTGCAAATTGGAATCGGGGAGTGCATATCACTGCTGCATACTCCGCTTGCCTTGGCAAACAAAATTCCACTGGGCATACATGTATGTAGATCCACCAAACTGTCCATTTCCCAAGCGAAAAATACCCCCCCCCCCCCCCCGCTCCAATCAAACCATATCACAAACCAGCTTTGACAACTGGCAGAAATTAGCTGTATGCCACATAAAAATATGCTATGTTGTATCTTGCACTAAGACAGAGTTAACATTTGCTTACATCAATTGACTGGTATCAAAACATGCACTATAAGTATATGGAGAATGTGATACCCAAGGTTATGCAATCCGAGGCAAGTGTGAACACTTGTGCATTCAACAGCTATATGGGGAGCTCCGGGTCAAACGTAGAATCCTGAGACCAGACTGTATATGGTCAATATGAATAATGCATAAAGTGTCCAAAGACGGGCGAATTAGATACAGCTTGATTAATTAATTGATTAAATCTTACGGCTCAGCTGACTGGACGTATACATGTGTACCAGACAAAGTGTTTAAACAACTCAACAGCTATACAAACAATCTTTTCATGCCTAATTACATTACTGGATGCTTAGTAGGGGATACCGCTTAGGAGGGGATACCGCAGGAAAACTAGTCGTAAATCAGTAAATACAAATTGTCTGGTCCGTAATATGTGATCGGAATAATCAGGGTCTAATCAGTTGTGGTCAAAATTAAAATATGGGTCACAATCCATTGTGGGCTTTGCAGAGGATATCTGAATCAATTGTTTATACACTGGGTAAACATGTTCAACCTAGCAGAAGATGATACAGAGTCTTATGATGTTTAAAACATGAGCATACACATGCAAGGTATTGTGCCATACAAGTGCATGTAGCAGGTTTTAAGTCATCGTTCAAATATTCAAGCTCATTACCATACACAATGGCCAATATTACGACGACATCTATTTAATTACAAGATCAATCTGTCATCATACCCATCATATCAGAGCTTTACTTATGTCATTTGACATTGGCTACATGATGTAGTTAAAGGTCATACGTTGATTTAATCTACAGAAAATTCAATGCAGGATAACAGGCAAATAATCTGTGTAAACAACTGAATTTCGTTCCAGACATATCGAGACACGATATTCCATATCGATTCAATACCGGAGATATTTTTTCCCGCAAACAGATACCGTAGAAAAACTAGCCTGAGGCTTATCGGTTTAGATAGAGACGTCAGTAAAAACAGAAATCTCTGGCATGTCGTTGTGCCATCTTACATGTGCATGTATCTGGAATCGAAACGATGTCATCTCCGGACTGGCATGTTAACACTGCACCTTGGAGGATTCCATTAGGCTGGGAATGGGATCATGTCCAAGCTATCATACTTTGGTCAGTAAAGATAGCTATGTGTAGCCATGTGACAGAGCAATTCCTCCACACAGACATCCACTGATTGTACTGTCAAACAAGATTATATCACCATAATACTCAACTTACATGTAAGATATGGAAATAGATGGGGGAGGAGGGGTACGTGTCAGTTACCTGACATCTTCAATATTGAAGCTGACCCCTCATCTCTGAGATATCAACACTACGACACGGTTAATCCTCTAATAATTCAATCACAGGAGTCAGTGAGTGAGTGAGTAAATATGATTTAACGTCGCTTTCAACTATATTTCAGTCATATCACGACGTTGGGTCCTATTCCTTTTCACACCCGGGAACGACACGGGTGGGGTCCTATTCCTTTTCACACCCGGGAACCCCACAGGTGCCTTAGTTAGTCGCCTCTTACGACAAGATCTCTGAGGAGCTGAGGCTTATTCTTACCATGACCTGCAATGTGCACGACATCCCAGGTCAATCCCCGGAAGCCCAACGGGGCTTCAATCACAGGAAGTGAAATTTCCCTTTATATTTTCAGACTTGAAATACACTGATCTATGAAACAGGAAAGGAATCTATCATAGTCCAAAGTCATGAGGTGAATAATGTCTGTTATATAAATAATGCATGAAGTGTCCACAGATTTGTGTACAACATTAATCACCGTACTCCTATAACCACAGCTGCCTGGACAAACTGGGAACTGTTTAAACAATCAAACAGCTACGCCAACAATCTTTTTTACGGCTAATTACATTATAGGGCGTTCAAGAGGGAATACAATATTTCCCGCACTCGGCAGAATCAGTTGATCGCCGGTAAATGCAGTAATGGATTTCTCAGTACTATGTGATACATCTAGCAATGAACAGGAACTAATTAGTTATGGCAAGTTATATGTAACATGTACTGTCCTGGCTGCAGGGCCAATATCGTTGCTGACTATTACACAGATATTTAACAATAAACATGGGCGCTGCCAGGATTTCTTAAGAGGGGGTTGATTCCTATGCTTACTCATTAGACAGCTCCGCAATCGGCTGTCCAACATAGGGAAATAACATACGGTTGGGCGCTTTGAGGGGGTAGTTCGCACCCTACAACCTCCCTAATGGCGCTCTTGATAAGACAAGCAGAAAGTGAAAATGAATTTTACAATGTTAACATGGATGCATACAATTATTGACTAGGTCAGTTACATGTATACAGCTGGGGAAGTCCTATGGAGTACTTATACACATTCTCCTTGTCCTTGTCACAATCTCACGATCCAGGCCCGTAGCCAAGCGGAGTTTTCTGGGTTCGGGTGAACCCCCCAAGTTTCGGAAATTTTATATACTTTTCTCATATAAATATGCTCTTTCCAAACACTGAAGCGAACCCGCTATTTGCCCCTTTTCCCATACAGTCAACCCTCTGATGTGCCCTTTTGGAGTGAAGGCAAACCACCCCTCAGTAAAATGCTGGCTATGACCCTTCGATCCAACAAAATATTGTCTTTGCCATTACTCTTAGTCCAAGAATGTGGATTGTCATCAAATTCAAGGAATATGGTAAAAAATGAGAGTGAAAGGTCAAAGGTCAACCGTCAAGACCATGGAAGTTGAAAAATAATTTGGAAACCACTGAAAATTTTTGTGAGCAGATGCATTAGTGGGAAGTGCGGTCTCATGTTTTTAACAAGAGTGATCACTCTCGCTCTCCGTCACTGTCTTAACATGTTCTCCAGGAGAGTGATCACTCTCCTCAAAAATAGAATTGTATTGAAAAGTGACAAGAGAGAATCACGCCAGAAATACAGTGATCACTCTCACAGTACAGAATCCAGGAGAGTCACCCACGGCTCTCGCAGATTTCACGAACACGAGTGACTCAGAGGGAAGTGTCGGGTACCAACACTGAGGTCAACGGTCAAGGTCACTGACTACCAGCAACTCCAAGATTTTGTTTTAAAGGTCATCCCAAACGCTCTGAGGTCAAAAATATAAAAAAATAGTCCTTTCGATTCTGAAAATAATGATATTTTTTTCATAATTTTGTGCAGTCTGGTTGGCGAGATATTGCCGTTTGAAAGGTGAAAATCGCTCTCCTGTCAATTCCAGCTGTGACGTCACGGAGGGAAGCCGTCTTGTATTCTCTATGTTAAAGCCGTATACCACAGTCGTAAGTAGCTGCTTATTTCTGGAGATTTTCGGAGTATCGGGACATCATTTGTTAAATATGCCGCGACGTTGTGTAGTGGGAGGTTGCAGTTTTACTACAGATGACGGTGTTGGTATTCATTTGTGGCCTAAAGACGAGAAAATCGCTGCAAATTGGACGAAATTTGTACGCAACACGAGAGTGTGGAAAGAGGGCCTGAGCCAGTACTCGTATAATTTGCTCGGCACATTTTGACAGAAATTAGACATCATTCGAGGACATCTACAGCGTAGCAGTTGAATTCGGGTACAAACCAAAACTAAAGAGAACAGCTATTCCAACTATCAAACCTAAGAACAATCAGAATGTGACGGCAAAGAAATCGGACAAGGAGAATCTATCACGGACATCGGCTGAACGAACCTAGCCTGCAAGCGACGGCTGTACATGCCCTGCTCGCTCTCGCGTGGCATTTGTTGCTTGAGCACCTACAGGTTAGACTGGATGAGTCTCTATTTCATATATACTATTTAATAATACTAAAATGATCTTTCATAAATATATTAATACTTTCATAATCCCTTGACATTTGAGATTGTGGGAATATCATTCGATTTCAATTTAATTGAGATAATTTGTCGAAAATTGAGCAAATGTGAATGCCGATCCACTCAACATGGCTTACTTTTCGCCATGAATGTCCAAAGTATTTTTTATCAAACTATATAATTCTGAAATTGGTATTTCATGGGGATTATGGGAAAACAAACAAAATTCAAATCGGACGTATATCAGTAGAGTTATCAACAGTTTACTGTCCATACTGCCGAATCCCGGAGTTTATCCCCTCGAAAAGGCTGCCTCGGTCAGTAACAACAATAACAACACAGATGTGCTCGTTCTTTACATCACAGAATCGTTCTACATTCAATACAGTTTGAAATATATGGACATTTGCTCTTATGGATGACGATAATAAGGTTTCCAGTCAAGTTGCATACCAATCACTATTCAACAAACGACCTCTCCGAATCCTGTCGTCGTCGAGTTCCACGTTGTCCGAGTGGTTGTCACTGTCAGAATCGGAGCCGTACGGCTCAAATTGATAGGGCTGAATTCCGTCATTGGTCGTCAAACTGTTATTTTGCCCGTCATCATCCTCCTCTAGATCTATTTCATCTTCTTGGTGAAAAATATTTCCATCCAAGGAGCTGATATCGCTTGAATCGACATCTGAATCGGAGCTCTGGCTGCATTCGCTTTCCATGTTATCCGCCATTTTTTCTCAGCCAAGTTCCCTCTGTGACGTCATCAAACCCAGCTGTGAAACTGAATAAGCCCACTTTGCTCCCATATTACGTGTGTTTATGATCAGATAAGATTTTTTTCAATATTTTTTTCATACAAAGTGCAGTATGAACTATGATTATTAAGCCTTTTTAGACCAAAAAAAAATCCGTTTGGGTTGACCTTTAATGATATACATGTATATGTAGTTATTTAGTTCATAGAGCTATTAGGCCATGACATTTGAGATCATTGCGTAACCCAAAAAGGGTTACGGATACTGCAGTTGCGTAACCTATGGGTTAGGTTACGTCAAACTTGACTGCGTAACCTGAAAAGGTTACGCAGAATTTAACAAAATGCTGTATGTCATCAATGTATAAAGCAACCACCAGAACCTGGGTTAAATGGACTGTCAGTGTCACCACTCTATGGACTCTGCTTAATTTCATTTAAGATTCCTGTTTTGGTCCTTACAAGAATAAAAAAAAAGTTTTATAATTATAATAAAACACTGTATTTTTTATTATTTAATCATTTTGGTCAAGTTGCACTCCACAGGTTGTACACGTTTCCCGTCAATCAGCGACCAATGGGAGCGCTTGATTTGGTGTTGGCCAATCTTCTGTTGTAAGGCATGTGTCGCAGGCCATGAGCGCCCTATGACTGTAGTCGACACCCTGTCGTTATATCGTGATCTGCGCATGTCTCACACCTGAGTTTAGTTCCGCTTCCTGTATCAAGCGTGTTGTTAGATGTCTTCGCCAAGCGAATAATTAAGAAAGCGATGATTTTTTTTTTGACAACATTGATTTTCTGGGCGAGTTACAAATCGCATGCCTAGCAGCCTTCAGTGGCAGCGATCACTCACCCTTCTTTACAAGGACCAAGACAATACCAATAACAGAAAAACGAGTGTAACTCACAAGTCGCGTAACCGATTTTCCGTTCGCGTGAATTTGATTCTGCGTAACCGATACGCGAACGAAATGATCGTTCGCGTCAAATGTCATGGCCTGGAGCTACTATTAGACTTTTGTTACACATGTGAAGCTATTGTGTTACCACATACATGTAGAAGGTTTTCAGTCTGCATTAAGACAATTCAGGCAGAGAAATAATGACCCAGTGATTAATAGTTTGACAATACTGAGGAGCAAACTGGACAATCAAGCACCTGCTCTATCTAATATCTCTGTTCATCAGTTGATATTCAACACTCTTCATAGGTATCTAAACATCTTCCACCTGCAAGCATGTAACGGTAGCTACCAGTAGGAAATGTCCTCACCTACATGTACTTGTAACAGACCAGATCTAATGCTGCCATTTTATAGTCCTGTCCCACTGAAATATCATGTCGTAGGTAGACATGACATCCCACTCAGTCACATTATACTGACATCGAGCGAACCAGTCCTTGTTCTATCGAGCGAGGAAGGAACGAGTTTCAATTTTCGAGTCTTTAGAATTGGAAAGCTTATCAGTCTGAGATTTCAAATATGTGAATATATGGGTGTAATGAATTGATAGGTATGAAGTTATTCCGATTTAAATGCTTGTTATTTCAAAAAAAGAAATGTTTATCTTTCAGGAAGTTCCATATTTTGCATTAAATCAGCTTTATATTACACCCTGGATACAAGTTACAACATTAAATGTTGTGCCCAAATTAGAGAGCAACGGATGCAAGAATATCTTGTCAGATAAATTTGTAACTCTGCCCGCTTCGACGGGTTGTCTGTTTCACCATTTAGTGTGTGTTGTACGCTGGGAGGAAGAGGATGTCACGAGTGACGCTCACGAATCTGAATGCTGAACAGCTGCAGCCATGGGATAACGTCATGGCTTGTGCCTATAGTTCGGTAATGTCGCATAGCATACGTTGGCAAAATGCACCACACATGACGGTGTATACACTTGTTGACAGGTCGTGAAAAAATAAACGGCATACGTCTTTCAGTAGGGAAGATTACTAAAGCATCATCTGTATTATATTTGATCATAGTGGGATTGCCATATACAACGGATGCACGAATATCGTGTCAGATAAAATTGTAACTCTGCCCGCTTTGACGGGTTGTCTGTTTCACCATTGAGTGTGTGTTGTACACCAGGAGGAACATGATGTCACGAATGACGCAGTGACACTCACGAATCTGATTGCTGAACAGCTGCAGCCGTGGGAGAACGTCATGGCTTGTGCCTAAGGTTCGGTAATGTCGCATAGCATACGTTGGCAGAATACACCACACGTGATGGTGTATACGCTTGTTGACATGGTCGTGAAAAAATAAACGGCATGCCATGCCGTATATTTTTGAAGATCAATTCCTTCTATTTTCTCGGGAATGGTAGAAACAAGTTTAGTTTGTTGTGACCAAATGTGTTTCATTTTGTACCTGTTGTAACATATGTCACTTTCGCGGAGTTTGACAAGACATCGATTTCAGCCTAGATTTGAGGCTGATTACATCTTTAAGTAAACATGTACATATATTCACCAAAATAATCTCACCTGGAGAAAGAATTGATACAAACCAAAGAGATGTGCAAGAAATTTTTTTTGGTCAATTTCACAAGTCTTTAGAGTCGTTATCGGTACTCAGATTACATGTACATAGCTGCAAAACATGTGCATGTAACTAATAAGGCCATTGTTACTTGACTGGTTATTCAGCATGACCAGACCTCATCTATATTTTTAGGGCAAATAATTAAAATAGATGAGGGATTTACATTTTCATGAGTAAAACTTACTCATTTTCTTCATATTCATATGAAATTGGTTTGCAATTTAATAATTAATAATAAATAATTATAGCATGTGTATTTAAAAAATCAAGGTGATACTAAACAACCAATCGAGTGACAATGGCCTAAAACGAAAGCTACATGTAGAATTGGCTGCGATACATTATCACCAAAATCACATACAAGGTAAAAACTATGTCCCATGTAATAGCACACGTGTACATCGAGCCAAGACACTCATTTACATTGTGCATACACAAATTCAATCTTGTTCATATGAAGTTAACAATGAACTCCATTCTATCAGCATACTGATTAGACCAGGACTAATTGCTGAAGTCATCCACTTATTAGCAGGGTTAGGACATGTAGGAACCATGCCTTTAATTAATTGATGACAGAAATCCAGCACAGGATAACATGAAGAAAATCTGTGTGTAAACATTACACCAGCCTCATTATAAAATTGAATTGCATCCCAAGCATATCGAGACAATGTCCCGCATCAATTCAATACAGTCAGGTGATTTTTTTTCGGCAAACCGATACAGTAGAAAAACTAGCAACATAGCTTATCGGATTAGATAGAGTTGTCAGTATTGGAGAAATTTCCAGCATGTGGCTTCTTACCCAGAATCAAGTTGATTATGTCTCCAGACCGGCGTGATAACAGTCTAAAACTCGGGGGATTCTATTAGATTGGGAATCGGATCAGGTCGAACCTATCAGGCCGCCTGTCATATTCTGGTCGGTTAGACAGGCCAGGCGATGAGCAATTCTTACGCAGACAGACACCCGCTGATTACGCTGTCAAACTAGATAATATCAACGTAATACCTCTACCCTTAAATCTACATGAGCAGATCTAAATACATGGACAAACATGTAGAGTACTGTGAAACCTTCACATGAAGTTTTTGTTGCTATTAAATTCGGTTTGTCATGTTGGCGTGTTCAGGAAAGTCACAGCGGTCCATCTTCATTTTATCCAGCCAATTTCCACGTTCCCACTTCGAACTTCCCTTGATATATCTGGACCCCTTCAATGTTCAAATAACTTATAAATAGACACGAGACGTCACTGACCTCGAAAACATTTGAAATTCGAAATGGGTCGCACAAGAGCGTTATTGATTGGCTGACCTAATTAGTGGGCACCATATTAAGAGGAAGGACGCCGCTAATAGAGGATGATGTCACTCTATGTGACTTTACTCGCAATCGATGTGTACGTTCTGATTGGTTCTTCTGTCGTTAGCTGGTGAAATTTACACCTCGGATTTTGAACGCTGAAGGCGTCAGATAAATCAAGGCAGGTTCGAAGTGGGAACGTAGAAATTGGTTGGATAAAACGAAGATGCAGCGGTCAGGCCATCTACGAGAACAACTGCAAGCTGGGATGTACCTGTGTGTGACTCGGCCTTTAATTAATCCTATCTGACCGGGGAGATTTGGGGTTTACCGCAGCCTTTTGGCCCCCCCCCCCCCCATATATGTTTGCAGTATCCCTGAGGTTAAGGACATGGAACTTACCACATTATATCCTTGGGTCAAGCTCTACAGAATGTAAACAAAATGCAAGATGGCGGCCATGATGACGTCACAGAGACGTCATTTTTAAAAAAGCATTTTTGGGGTGATTTCTCCGTCAGATTTTCCAAATTTCTTATTTATGTTTACTTAGCAAAAACTACATGACAAATTAGCAAATAATAAAATAAAATTAGCGAAATAAAATAGCTTTGCCCAATTTTGAAAAAAAAATATGAAAACGAAATATCATTACTTTGTGAGCAGTGAAGATTTTGATATAATCATAGAGGTTATAATTTATATTATAAACTGTTGTAAATTGGTCCCCTGACTGATGTACATGTAGATGTTCTATGGCCTCTTCTTGTGCAATCATTACACCAGCCTCATTAGAAAATTGAATTCTGTCCCAGTAATATCCAGACCCACATCAATTCAATACTGGAGATAATTTTTGCCGCAAACCGATATCGTAGAAAAGCTGGCAACATGGCTTTCCTTATGACAGAGATGTCAAAGATTGGACTTCTTATTCAGAATCAAGATTTTGTCTCCAGACTGGCGTGATAACCGTCTAACTCGCGGGGATTCCATTAGATCAGACCTAACCTATCAGACCTAGCCTATCACTCTGGTCGGGGAAACAGGCCCGGTGAATGAGCAATTCCGACACAGACAGACACTCGCTGATTACGTGTCAAACTAGATAATATCACCGTAATACTCCAGCCATAAAACTACAAGAGCAGATACATATGTTCACAGAGCAGTGTGAAACCTCACATAAACTTTTTTTCGCAATTAAAGTACTACCTGTCGATGATATTTAGGGAACCAGGCAGTAAATTGTCATCTACAAGGACGGGTGCAGCTGGGATATATGTGCTTCTAACCAAACCTAATCAAATTATGATAGTCTAAACCGAAAGTTAGCAAGCTAATATGGGCACACTGCAAATAAATCAATTTCCTGGAAAAAACTATGGGAGAATTTCCTTCAAATTTACAATTGATAAATTACTTGTTCCATTGATCAAAATTTCTATTGTTTTAAGAAACTGTATCACGAGAGATAGTTACAGATTTGAGGCAACCTATTTGAGAATAACATACATGTATATCTGCGGCTGCCGCAACAGTATAGGCGCACCGACCATTTGCAGTCACGTGATGTCAACAAACAAACTCGTCTGTAGCAAAATGAAGTAAACAGTTTGTGCGATAGCCAAATGTAAATTTGACATTATCCACTGATTTTTGTGTCTAAAAACTCTTCTCGGACATAATTTGAATCAAAAATTTCTTCAAATTCGTTTCAATTATATAAATAATGATAAATGAGTGCTGAAATTTGTCGACTTGTCAATTTTTACTGTCTCCTGCAACGAGTGTAGTCTGGCTGGTTTTCAAGAACACAGTTCGAGAAGAGGAAGCCACTGCACATAATTGCGCTGGCAGGATTAGATTTGGGACCCGTAAAGACTTACATTGTGTAAACAGTAAGCTTACATGATCAGCCATCATTGCAAAATTGAATTCTGTTCCAGACATAGCCAGACAATGTCCAACATCAATTCAATACAGAAAGAAAAAAATTTCCGCAAACTGATACGGTAGAAAAACTATGTGGCTTATTGGTTAAGATACAGATGTCGTTGAAGGCAGATCATTGCTGGCACATGGCTTCTTTCCAGATTTGAGCCGATTATGTTTCCAGACAGGCGTGCTAACAGTCTAACTCGGGGGGATTTTATTAGATTGGGAACCGGATCAAATCTACACTGTAACCTACATGTATCAGGCGTCCTGTCAAACATATACTCTAGTTAGTGAGACAGGCCAGGTGAATGAACACAATATACTTCTATAGACAGACACCTGCTGATTATGCTGTGAAACTAGATAATATCACCGTATTAAAAACTCAGGCCATAAAACTTTTCATTTCAAGAGAAGTGTATTCCCGAATGTATACTTTTTCTTCGCTATTGTGTTGAACAAGTTTCAAAGTTGTTCATCGAGTAGTAACCGAAATATGGGTCAGACAAGCATATATATTGATGTTGATGATAAAGGGACATAACTGTGGAAAATTATTGAAACCTGAAAAAAAAGACAAAAAAAGACACTGCTTTCATGTAAGTTTCGGAGTTGTCTATCAAATAGCAGTTGACAAGTTTGATAAGTTTGGATGGACAGACGGACAGAGTGACTCCTATATATGCTCTCCTCTAATTATCAGAGGGGGCATAACCAGCAGTAAGACAGTCCACAAGAGCAAACTGCATGCTGGGATATCTTTACCTGCATAATTTTAATTGCTAAGTTAATGCATAACCAGGTTATCCATGAAAATCAATATGACACTGTAAGCCTCTTAATTGTCAGTCAGGGGACCACTTACAGAAGTTATAAAACATTATAACCTAGCCAAGTTATGAACTACATTTGGCAATAACTCTCAGAAGTTATAAGTTGTTGTGTGCATTGACCGTAAAATGTTTCTGGAAGGAAATGTCACAAAAAGTTTACCAGAGGCAGGCCCTAATCTAGAAATGAAAGGCAGGGGTTGGTAATCCGGTTGAGGGGCAATCAAAGTTGCGAAGCCTCGCTCGCCGTGAGAGCCTGCGGGGGGAGAGACCCCCTCGCAGCTCGCGGATTTTTTTGGTGAATGAACTGATAAATGATGCTCTCTGAAAGCATTTTGAAACTCTTTTCTGAAGTTTCAGCAATAAATAAAACCCCATACACAGATAAAATGGAAGAATATTCAGTATCCTGATTGATATACACACAATTATCAATACCTCATTTTACTTCTGGTTATCCAAATCTCTTTAAAACCTGGAAATATGTATAGTTTGTTCTGGTACAAGTTTCACCATGAGTTTTGTATAATTGCTGTCTGTATTTTCAGATTTTTTTATGTGTAGTAATTTTTTACAAATTGTTTGCATTTTCAAATTATTGGTCAAAATGAAGTTAGTAAATAAAAATTATAGAAGCCAGTGAAATGAAATTAATTTAATGCTCATGAATCTTATTTCAATTGTAGGTCTATTTCAGTATTTGCCTGTGAAAGTAATATTACGTCTATTCAAAATGTTATATTGTCTTGCAGAATTTGTGTTCCAAAGATATGCCATTATTTCTTAATTTAGATCAAAGGATATCAATGAATAAACACTTGATTTCATCAACGGAGGTAATTTGATAGGCACATGCAACTGTGTACGAGTTGTACGTACGCTTGGTGTTGGAGTTTGTGAAGCCCGCCAGTGTCATCTGCCTCAGTGGGACTAGCCGTTTCCTTCTTACTAATTTGCCGGCAAAACAACGATGTTAGCATCATCGTACAGGCACCGGACTTGTCTAGAGCCCGCTGTTTGTCCCTTTCATATCACGTGGAGTTTGGCATTGTAATTCTTTTGCGACGAGCTGAGCGGCTGCTTGAACAGCGCCTTGCACTTCCTGTCCTGGTTCTAGGGCCCTAACCAAGACGCAATACCACAAGCGTGTGGCCCTGAACATGCGTGATGTCGAGAGCCGAAACGAAAGTGAATGACAGAGAAACTTTACGTTTTACTCTTTTAGATTAAAACTTGTATATGGGAATTTGATTTGAGATAATATTTCAGAAATGGAGGTCGCAAAATGGAGGTCGCAATTCCAATGATAGAAGTCTGCCAGGCACACAAAATTGGACTTTTGCGCAACACGTGGTAATGACGAAAACTGGTCACCGGGTAATGATTTTTTTTTTGCCAGCGGCAAGGGCACCCGAAGCCAACGGCAGCGTCCGAATATCGGACGCTGGGAGGTGCTAGATTAGGGCCTGAGAGGGAATAACACCTGATCTCCTAAATGGGCCATAAATATTACAAACATTATAACTTAATTATAAGGTTATAATGGCCAATTTACCCCTTCTTCAGTTTTGTTTGCCAAACTAAATTGGCAAACCCTTCCCGATTATGTTAAATTCGTGAAGGCAGTAGAGGTTATACAATGTAGTTGGTCCACTGACTGATTGTGTACTCTAAATCCAGGAAAATTGTATGTATTTATCCAGATTACTCCGATCATTAACCTATTCGATTATGTGGATTTTTCAATTAAGCAGTATGCAATTAAGGGAGTTCCATTGTACATGCATCTGTTAAGAAACTAAATGCGAACAGGAGATTTTCAGTATATCTTTCAAAGAAATAAGTTTTTATACAAATTTTGATTTCAGCGATATATTCCTCAATGTACACGTCATATTTCAACTCATCAAACTTTAGTCAAAGGCCAGTATGTAGATAAGAGCTTAGAACAAGCTGGCGCTACATGTACCAAAATAATGAAACTGTTAAAGGTTCTACCAAATGGTCCCCACCCCCCATACTCTTTTGATGCTAAATTGTTGTAAGAGGTTATATTTGACATTTAATAGTGGTTTACCGTTTTTGGGAATGGTCGAAGTACATTACAAAGATGAACTTGAAACCCTGTCTTACTATGCCTGTTTGGAAATGGTGGAAGCCGTGACCTGCTGACCCATGACATCAGGGTCTCATTACAACCGTTTGCAGTGAGCACTCGTGGCAAATTTTCTAGTCGACATTTCCATTGGAACGCCAACAACATCAGAAAGCTAAAACATAATGCCTTTGTTGACGTCATGATGAAGTCATCATACCCAATTGTTGTGCAACGCACATCACAATGGAACGTCCGACACAACTAGCAAGTCAATATTATAGGACGATAACATAACCAGACGTAACGAGTCAGAGGTTACAGCTTTAATGGGCGATTCCATGACAGAGAGTGAAAGTTGCTCAAATTTCAAACTGCTAGGATTGGAACATCTGTTGATTTTTTGTATCAACCAGTACCTGAACTAAGATAAAATGAAGTTTTTGTCATTGACTGGTCCACATTCTAGAAAAAAATACCATTAAAATACCTAGCAAACTCGGACAGCCATAAAATGTGATTTTCTAGTAGGCCTCAAATTAAGATGTAAAATCTGAAGTATTCATCTCAGTTTGGTTATATCTGATGTTAGTAACTAATAACCGTGTATTCTAACATGCAAACTTGCCAAATTTGTGAAGTTGGCAAGACTATGTCATTTTCACTCAATATTCAATCTGATTATCGCAATGTAACTTACGTGACAAATTTTCATGGGTCATTTTGTCAAGAGATAATATAGGCAATAGATATAAAAAACTCTTCCCTCAATGAAACTACCTTATGTCCACTAGGAACATCCACCTCTTAACTTGGTAAAAAACAAATAGTTGAATAGAAATTTAGGCGAGTGAAGTTGTGTAACTTACGTGACATGTCACGTAAGTTACAAAAATTGTCACGTAAGTTACATATACAAAACCATGTAAACTAGGAATAATTTTTTTTGTCAAAAGCAAATACAACTATTAAGTATTTCTAACTTTGTTACCACTAAAAGTATACTATTAGGATATCCTAAACTGTCCTTGCAGATAAGTACAGGGTCCAGTCCCATAAATAATTCCAATGTTTCCACTGAAAATATGGTAATGAGTTTGGTAATTAATTAGAAAATAATGAACAGTTAAGTATCCCAGAAATTGTTCTTCCTGCATATTTACATCGTATTATTCAATTTCTAAACATTTCTGCAAGTATTTCCTGAATAAATAGTCCAGAAACCCATCCCATGTAACTTAGGTGACACACATTTGTAACTTACGTGACACTGGTTAACAATCTTTATAACCCTTGTGGTGAAATATGGCAAAGTGACTGATGGCAACTATACTCAGGTCTACTAATTCATTGTTCAAGCTATCACTATAGGTGAGAACTTTTAAGATTCTTCCATCCAAATCAGAGAATTTTTAACATACGTCAAATGACCCAAAACTACCCTAATTCTCTGAGTAACTTACGTGACACTTTTTTAATTAAGCCCAGATGCTAATTAGTTTCACTGAAATTAATCAAAAACCCATTCAAATTATAAGAAATACTTTTATTTAATTGATTTGTTTTGTTATTGGTGTAGTCATGGCTGTTAATTTTGTCAAATGTTACAAATACATCCCCATCG
>JAVTVY010047048.1:0-24559 GCA_036873755.1 Hanleya hanleyi | reverse complement strand
ACCCTTGCCATCCTTATAACGGAGCTTGTTCATGGCAAGTACAATGTTGCCAGCTACACAATCATTGCCAGTTCAATTTCTTTTAGCGTGCTACACGCTGCCCTGGCTATGGTTTCTAAAGGATGCAAGTGACAATTTAATTCATTTAAACTCTTCCCCCAAGTCTCCTCAAGAGAGTTTATTGTTGCATGATTGACAGTGACTCTTATCAGTAATAGTGTTGGAAATGTGGTCAATCATTTCTAAACGACATGTTTCATAATCTGATTTATGAAAGGTGGAGTAAACTTCAGCAACTCGGTAACAACCGAGTCTGTGATATGATGCTCATAATCTTCTGCAGTTCCACCTGGTAACTGGTCAACTGACATTACATGACACTCTTTACTTGTGGTCACGTGAACTTCATTTACATGCAATCCCTCCTGAGTAGTGGCATCGAATCCCAGTGTTAAGTTGTTTTGCCCAATAAGAACCTCACCTACTTGGAAACCTGAAATGACACCCATTTCGCGAGTCATCATTTCCACAGTGCTTCGATGAGGTACACTGTCCAAGTTCCGTCCAGATCGCTGCGCGAATTTTTCAATTAAGATTGGAATGCTCTTGGTGGGTACATGATTGACGACAGAATCATAAACAAACATTCGCATCTGTGATGAAAACATTTTCCCTTCTCTTTGTAAAATTGTAGACGTCTTCAAAGTTTCAACTGTCTCCTCCAATGCAACCTTTTCGTTTTCCAGATTTCTGATCACTTCATCTTTAGATTTTATTTCCTCAGTTAATTGCACCACTTCTTCAAAATTTGTTGTGTCACTGTTCATGGGCAGCACTTTACTCTTTCGCCTATATTCCTTTAATCGACGATGTTTTCGCTGAATGAGATTTAGCCGCTTTTTTGTCCCTGACAGCTCTTTCACTACTTCATTACTCTGGATTTGTCTCCTAAGTTTATCTATTGTTGCCTGCTTCCTTTTGATCATCTGATTCAAATGTTTTACCTTACTTGGCTTCCTTAACTTTTCTTTCAACGATTTAATATTTTCAGTGTACTTCCGTTGGCCTCGTGAAGACAGTTGGCCTCAGAGAATGTTTAACTGCTGGAGTTGAAAGCAGCGCTGATTCTTGTGAAGAGGACGGTATAGGCTCCGCTTGATCCACGCTTTCCCGTAAACCGGGGCTAATCCGGCTTGTTTCTTCATTTGGTGGAATGTAACCAGCTTTTTCATGGTGTACAGGGTCAGCATGATTTGAAGAAAATGGCTGGCAACAGAGTTCATCAAACTTCTTCATCTCCGCTTCACGTGCCAAATTTTTATATCTGTTGAGTGTTCTATCTACCAAACTCTTCAGCTGCTGAGTAGAAACGGTACACTGCACATCCTCTTTGTTTGCTATGGCGTTAACAGTGCTAACCAGCGAGCGATTGTTAGACAGATACATGAATAGAATGTGTCCATTCTGTAATACACCAAGTAATGAACTGTATTTTTCTGTCAGGTACTGTCTACAAATACCAGGTTTATCTGGCAGAATCATCTTCCTCTTCTTTTTTGGAGGCATCTGTGATAGAAATAAATAAAAAAAAAATGAAGTTTTATGCGCAGTACAGGCAAATATTTTTAAATGAACAGGATATATTTATTTATGTTATTTACAATATATTATTATTATAAATTATTATATTATTATATAATATTATATATTATTTATATTTATTTATATTTATTCATGTGATTGCTCTGCCCGAGAGGGTGCCATGATTTACTGAATAAAGTATCTATCTATCTATTATGTATATTTACTGCAGTGGGAGGTCTAAATTCTACACACAAAATATGTTATTGTAATTACTTAGATTAACTAAATACTTATATATATACATTTATGGAATAAAAATTAACTGATTCTTCCCAAAAATGTTCTTTATCAACCTCTTGTGATATAAAATCAAGCAAAACACATGGTCCCATGTTTGTAAACACCGCTCTCAGCCAATCAGATGGCTCGGATCCGGTCACGTGACAAATAGGCTGGAGACCGGTGTCACCCCCTAGGCATTTATATCGTATATCATCCACATTATTAAATTATATATTTAATAAACCAGCGCATAAATATAAAGTTTATACTCTAAAAAAACATTTTACAACCATAATATTGAAGATTACTTGCCGATGATATGATTTAATTGCATCGCAAACCAAGGTCAAATACTGGTGGATTGTGCCATATTGAATCAAATTGAATAATCTTTAAATTTACCTCATGTTTTGCGGGTCGTCAAAAACAAACTGCGAATCGTTTAAATTATACCAAATTTGACACACTTTTAGAAAAATGCATGAAATTTAACTTGTATATGTTTATAAGAAGCATCATACTCACCTTTTGGTGGAAAAAATCTGTCGTTTATCAGGTTATGTCGCCGATAACGATATCTCGAGATCTAAAAACCACATGGGAAAAATTCGAAAACGAGGCCTCATCGGATGATGTTTTCTACGTCATCAGTTAGGGGGCTTCCCCAGTATTCCAAAAATAAACAATCTGTGAGCATCGCGAATGAACCATATAACTGCAAGCCCACTGGTAGCAGGCCGCCGCAGCCGAAGCGCGTGCGAGTACAGCGTTGGTTCTGTCGCATACCTACCCTAAGTTTCATGGTTTGATTCCATGCTCTTGTTCCAGGATTTCCAGCCTGTGGACCAGCCAGAAGTTCCAGTGTTCAATTTTCCTTGAGCATGGAATTTCTTAGCATTTTAGGCTATTCCAGTCTATAATTTCCAGATTTACACCCTGTGATTTCTCCTCGCCATCTTTGCGAGTTCTTGAAAATTGTATTCGTCATAGTCAATTTTTTTACTTTGGTTGCCATTTGCGAGCTGGCAAGCATATTATTTTGGCACTGATGTGTCTTTTAGTTTCTGGGCTAAAATATGGAAAGACATACAGATTTAATTAAAAGTTGAGATGTTGTTTAAAATTGCAATTCTACTCGTAGGTGGTGCCATCTGGGGAGCAAACTTGAAATTTAGTTTCCTGACAATGAAATGAAGAACCAGTCAATGATTCTCTTCAAGTTGTGGATACTTTTCCTCAAGGTGTTGATAGGGAGTCATACCTTCAAAGTTTGCCCCACCTTTGGCCAACATGAATCTTAAATTCTTTTAGGCAAACAGAGGAACAAATCTTTGATCATGTTGGATTTAACTTTGAACCATTCTGTAATATGCAAAGTTTCATCTGATCAGTAATTACCCGACTGATCAAGTATGCTTCCAGATTTATGTAATCCCAGCTGCAGGTTTATAAACAAACTGGTGAGAAACTGAACAGACTCTGCATTTGACACATGCCAACTTATGTCTATGACATTTTATCAATACAATTAATGAAGTGTATTAGACAATCTTTCATAGTGTTCAAGACACATGCTATTTTAGATATTTGATGCAGTGGATTATGATTGCTCAAACTATGTAGCTCATGCACTAATCCCAGGACACAGCTGACTGGAGGTTTTCACAAGATTGGAAATATATTGGTTGTAAAAGTGGATTCACAATACAACAAGTAGGGTGCAACAAAAACGTAGAGGTGGCAATTGCACTCCTAAAGTGGAAAGAGTGATTTATAGCACTCCTAAATATGACTGACTGTTTCATGTCTTGATAGGGAAAATGATCAGTCTCAGTTTTTAATGGGTTAATTACTTAAAGTTTGTGATTTGACTACAGTTTGGTGAAATTCATATTTCTGATCAACAGTCTCGGGTGATAGTTGCAATCTGTTGCTTCCACACTGGACACCACATGTTTGTTTGTGCCAGAGGCAATGTTCACAGAGTGCTGCATGATTATTCCATTGCATTATACGATGAAAAAATTGTACAAATTTAAGTTGGGTATTATTTTGACTGTTTGAACACTATCTGATTGATGCATATCTATTTCAAAATTTATCAGATCAGATGCTTATGTTGGGGCTTGAAAATGGAAAATTTTATAAACAAAATCTTTGATCATAAAAGGGAGATAACTTACTAGGCCATACAGCTGAAACCCTCAGTCACCAGTGGTGAGATCAACCTGCCAATATCAACTCGTACATGCAATAAAGGAAATTCTTCTTCCTACTTTTCATCTGATTAAGCCAGTTTACATGGCACCAATATTGATACTGTAACACATTTGTCTTGAGTATTCAGACCGGGATGACAAAAGATCGAATTAAATCATGAATATGTGTATTGTTGGATTTCACATAGATGATCATATCATCCAGTGCAGATGGTGTATATGATGATGAGATTTCTATAAAAAGAATGAGAATGGAACTAAAGAAGTAAATGGTTGCCACAAAAAGATAACCTGATTATAGATATGCAAGGGTCCTAAAATACTGGATTTAAAAGAGAAAAGAAGTCTAGATATGCCAGAATTTACACATATCATGGTATTACATGCTATATGCTTGACTTAGGGTGAAAGAACCCCAAAAAAAGAAAGAAAAAAAGTTAAATGTTTTTTAGCATTGAAAACCAATGTTGACATTTGTTCATGGAGATTCTTCATCAATTAAGCATCCTATTCAAGTTGAAGTCTACATAATTTACCAGAATACTGGGAATTCTCGTTTCCCTGGATAAGAACATGTCACTGTGGATAGAGGTTGTGCTCGAATTAGGGTGATCTAAAACCCTGCTATAATGAAACTTGGGTTGAAATATGAACTGTTTACATTGACAAAACGATTAACTGATGATGGGCATGGATAAGAAATGGCTACTCTGGCCAAGCAACTTCTAGTATCACATGTCAGCCTTGACAAGTCAAAATACGCTGAATTATTTCCACATCTGATGGACTGTTTCAAGAACTCGAATGGGGATCGCCAGCCACACTAGGTGGCGCTAGTGCTCCAAGAGGTAAAGAAGACGTGGCATCATAAAACGAACAATTATGACGTCGTTACATTATGGCGTTGCCTTTGTGTCGTCCAGAAAAACGATATGGGCATGCGCCATTTACCTCTTGGTACACGTAGCCACCTGGCATCAGTTCGAGCTGGCGAACCTCATTGATGCATCATGTGTTCCACCTGGCGTCAGTTCGAGCTAGCGAACCTCATTGATACATCATGTGTTCTTCCAGCTAGACTATTGATTGGCTGAATTGAATTAAAACAAACAACTTTGGTTGCATGCTCACATGAGTTGTGAACAGGTCAATTAACTCTGATGGGAACCATAACAGCTCTGTGGTGAAATCTTTGAGAAAAATGACACTGCAGTTTGGTTATTTGGCTTATGGTCTTGACATTTAACTGAGCTACACTTACATAAATATAGTGCTAATTATGCCCCCCTCTAATTAGAGGGGGGGGGCATATAGCGAGCGCTTTGTCCGTCCGTCCGTCTGTCGTGCCGTCTGTCCGTCCGTCTGTCCGTCCGAGTTTCTTGTCCGTGCAATATCTCGGTTAATATTTGATGGACAGGATTGAAACTTGCATGGAATGTGGCCAGTACCTCGTAGTTGTGCAGCGTAGAGTTTTTTTCCGAGTTCCGGTATAATTTTCAAGAGTTATGGCCCTTTTTCTGAAATCTCTGTGAATGGGACTTGTCAGTCATTCGTTTTTGAGGCGCGCGATCGCTCGCGCGCACCATCGCTCGCCTAATTTCATTTCAAGGCGCGCGATTGATCGCGCACCTAGAGAAGTCCTGCTTCCCAAAACCCAATGCGTATTTTTTGGAAAATATAAGTCGATAATTCATCACGCATTCACGAAACGAAAATAGGAACTCTTCTGTGTTCGGCGGTACATTCCTTGGCTATTTGGGGAAATAGAAAATCGTAATTCTAGCAGCGAAGTCGGAGAGTCCGATCGTCCCTTTGATGTGATGTTTGAAGTAGATGTTGAATATGTCGCCAACGACTATTCAGATATATTGTTTTCGAAAAACCTAATATATATTCATGAATTATCAGTCTGTTTGATAAAACCTAGCGACGAAAGCTGAACCAGAAAGATTATTCCGTACTAAGATCCGAGTAAATTTTTGTTTTACCCGCCGGTGTTACCAGGCGCCATGTTTTGATTTGCGTGCGTTGCAATGAACTTTTAATACACTGTTTGAAGCAAACGTCACGATCGAAAGTTTTTAGGTATTCATTTTGCACAAGTTTTGATTTGATCTTATTATCAGACTTGGTATTCCAAAGCAAGTTGTCGTCCACAAAGAATTTCTGAAGAAAATCACTTCATATCCGAGGTTCCGTCTGGAAAATGGTGTATCAAATTAACATAATGATATCGCGGAGCTCTGTACAGTTTTGCTGCTGTGGAATTTATTTGTCATAATAGCACAAAGCATGACTGTACAGACAGTGTAGACAAGGGGGCACATGTCTCCTGTATATAATTTCAGATAATTGCAATTGGGATCTCCATGAATTAAAAAAAAAACAACATTAAATGAGGACAAAAATGCAAGGGAGAATTTGCAGATTTATTTGCTGGAAATGGCTCAGAATGCATCTCCAGCAATCTAGGACCTCTGAGCTTCCGGGGCCTAGGCGGCCCCTGGACCCAGGCCTGAATTGCTAGGATAGTAATTTCAGGAGTGCGATCACCCACCTCACTCATTTTAGGAGTGTGATTTATAGCACTCCTCTGATTTACAGAAACGAAAGACTGACTTGTCCGGGCTGGATCTTGGTTAATATTGTATGGACAAGTATGAAGTTTGCATGATACGTGATCAGTGCCCCACAGTTGTGCAGCGTAAAGTGTCTCCCTGTTTCGCTTATATTTTCAAGAGTTATGGCCCTTTGTTCCTGAAATCTTCGTGAATTGGGACTTGTCCGGGCTGGATCTCGGTTAATATTGTAGGGACAATTATGAAATTTGCAGCATATGTGGTCAGTGCCCTGTAGTTGTGCAGCATGAAGTTTCTCCGCGTTTCGCATATATTTTCAAGAGTTATGGCCCTTTTTTTCTTCAAATCTTTGTGAATTGGGACTTGTCCGGGCTGGATCTCGGTTAATATCGTATGGACAATTATGAAATTTTCAGGATATGTGGCCAGTGCCCTGTAGTTGTGCAGTGTGAAGTCCCTCCGCCTTTCGAATATATTTTCAAGAGTTTATATAATAATGGCCTTTTTTTCTTCAAATCTTTGTGAATTGGGACTTGTCCGGGCTGGATCTCGGTTAATATCGTATGGACAATTATGAAATTTTCAGGATATGTGGCCAGTGCCCTGTAGTTGTGCAGTGTGAAGTCCCTCCGCCTTTCGAATATATTTTCAAGAGTTTATATAATAATGGCCCTTTTTTCTTCAAATCTTTGTGAATTGGGACTTGTCCGGGCTGAATCTCAGTTAATATTGCATGGACAAGTATGAAATTTGCATGATATGTGGTCAATGCCCCATAGTTGTGCAGCATGAAGTTTCTCTGCTTTGGGTTATATTTTCAAGAGTTATGATCCATTGTTTATCAAACCTAAGTGAATGGGATATATTTATTTGTCCAGGCTGCAGTCCATAACTGATTTGGACCGGGAAAATGGCTATCATGTCGGAGTTCAACCCCTTATTATTCTGTTACATGCTAGTTAAGGAAGGTGAGAAGTACTAGTTAACTCAGGTGACAAGATCTAACATGTGAAGTCGTAAGCCTGCTGTGATTACGGATTAGTGTCAGCCAGGACAGCTTACAATACACATTCCCCTCATACAGACACGAAATATCACACATGACAAAATCAGTACAGACTGTAACATAACTGATCAATGAAAATGAATAAAAGTGAATTAAAATATTTAAGAAATGTTTGTAATTATGATGAATATATATGTATTGAATTAATAAATTTTAAATAAATAGATAAATGCATAAATGACATTCACACTGATGCATGATAAGGTTTGCACACGATTTTCAGAAGAAAAAAGAATTTTTTTAAAAACTTTTCTCAACTTTAGGTATGAGCTAAAGATGACCATATAGCCTTCTTCTAAATGTTGATATTGTGACATTTCCTGCAAACGGCTTGTTTTATATTTGCATAGCTATTTGGTCGACTATTTTCCCATTCAATATTCCCATTCATGTAGATATGAGTCAGACCATCTTAGAGCCTATCACAAGTATGGAGATCCAACCAATCCGAAGCACATTTAGATTTATTCCTCGGAAGCTCTCGAGGAATTTTTTACTGTACCATAAACTGACAATTTAAACAAGTGTGCGAGATCCTGAAAAGAAAACTTTGTTTCAATCTGCTTGGCTATCGACATCTTCCTGTGCAAAAATTTCGGAAGCAGGGTGACTGATAATGGGGAAAACAGGACCACATGCAAACCTATCTACATTTTCCCTGGGATCGCACAGGTGGCATTTTTCATATTGAACCTGTCCAGTTGATGAGCGTTCCAAACATCATGATACCTGCGGGACCTCATCTGTTGTTTCAACACCAAACTCTCACCTAATAATCATGCACAGAAGCATCAAGCATATCAACACAAGTGATGGAATTATTGAATTAGGAAGTGGTCAATTATTGCTCAGGTTTGGAACCACAAAATCCTAGACATCGGTCTGGTTTAACGGTTTAAATCTTTGGTTCAACTTCACACCACGTATATTGCAGTTTGGTAGGATCACACTACAATATTAGGAGTGGTGATCAGAAGACCAGCCACGATTATCAATGATAATGAAATGTTTGTCGTCACAAAACATCACATCGCCGGGAGCAGTTGTACTACCATTGCATTGGTACTCACAGCAGTACACAAGTTGGGCGTTGTTGTGGTTATAGTTCCTTGTTTATTCTGTCTGGTCAATTCTTCGAATGTAGGTCATTTTCCCCCCCTGTCATGTTCCCCCCCTGTCATTTCCCCCCCCTGTCATATTCCCCCCCCTTACATTTACTTGTCCATATAGCTGTTGTGGGTTAAATATTTAGGTAATTTTTTCTTCCAGTAAAATAATGCCAATTTTTATTTATCATAAACTGTTACAGGAAAGACAAATGTTGTTTTTTTTAATGTAATTCCATCAATAAATTATTTGATCTTTTCCAGCGCTAAGTATGGATAATAAATAAATAAATAAATAAATAAATAAATAATAAATAACAATGAGTGATTAGTAGGAGATATAAATAGATTTAAAAAATTATTAAAAATTAAATTATTTTCTTCACAGATATATCTTTAAGTAGTCTTAGACATGTTAGATAGGCACAAATTTTACCAACCAATAAAAGTAACAGAATTATTTGAATGGCACAATTATAATTGATAGGTAGATAGATTAAGCTTCTTAAATTATTATATATTTATTAGCCTCCTATTGATTGGAGATTAACTGGTACGGGTGAGTTTATGATTAGAATTTTGAGATTAAACCATCTTCTGTGTGAGCAGGTAATCCCTTAATCTTCAGATAAGTCAAAATGCATTATTTTACTGGAAGAAAAAATTACCTAAATATTTAACCCACAACAGCTATATGGACAAGTAAATATAAGGGGGGGAATATGACAGGGGGGGAATATGTCCAGGGGGGGAATATGACAGGGGGGGAAAATGACAGGGGGGGAACATGACAGGGGGGGAAAATGACAGGGGGGGGAAATGACTGTACTCCCAATTCTTCACTCGTGTCGAAATATATTCTACAAAATGTGATCATTAACAAAATAGGTGCAAGAAAACGTCACTTTTTCTGTTGTTTTTCACATGACAATTGTCAACGTTTTAGAAAACCAAAGCTAAATATTTTTGGCTATCCAGAAATGAGAAGTTAATTGTAATCGTCCCTTTTGTCGTGGAGTCGACGTGAGAGAAAGCCCTGATCATTCCTCTAAAGGTCCAGATATGAGTTGTAGGTATGAATATTATCTTGTTATCATTTATGCATATCGGAATAGGTCGAAATTTAGAAGCAATTATCATGTATCGTGAAAACCACGAAATGGAAATTGAAATTAATTTATCTAGTTCTAGTACAGCAAAATGGTACATGAAATTTGGAGAATTCTGCACAATGATGTGAAAGAATGAATTGGGGCAAGAGGTTGGAAAAATTGACGACGTCTGGTGTAAAAAACAATTGTAAACGTTTTAAGAAAACAAAGCTAAATGTAGTGAAATTTCTCCCGGACCACCTGTAGGCCACAATTATTGTAACTCCTGATTGACGCTTTTTTATCGTTAATAGACTGATTAATTCCAGTAATTTTAATGACGAAAGGCTTTAAAGAGCCGGCCACCGAGAAGACAATCCACCACAGTCAGACATGGAGCGTCAAACACGTAGAAAAGCGCGATGCACACGGCACAGTTTTTTTCTTCCTGCAAGTGAACAAATCCATGCCAAAATTCTCTGAATTTCTCTGACACTTTTATATTTGTAATATCAGTCAAATAAATACCGGTATGATAAGTAATTTAGACATACAACTTCACTGTCACTTGATAACGAAATGTTGTCATCAGCGAAGAGTGAAAACTGCACGCCGGTGCATCGCGGGAAACAACTACACGTTAATTTATCGATATGCGTGACTGCGGCGGGTATTTCGACCCAACTCGAAGCCCGATGAGTATTTTCTTCAGAATTACATACAACAATAATCAGACTGACACGTCTAGCATTTAATAATGTTTCCAATCTTTAGATCGACCAACATTTTCTGATTTTCGCAGTTGCTGTTGCTTTTTTCCCTCGTCTGCAGTCGTGGATTTCAACTTCAAGAAATCTTGAACGGTGAACGTTCGCCGTATAAATGGCACGACGTAGCCTTCTCACGAACGTAAAAGACGTTCTCGATTTATTTCATTTGGTAAAGACTGAGAAGAGAAACATTTTATTTGAGAGAAAACTGATCCTGAGGTTGCAGATACCACAGCACGGGTTTCGGGTTTGACACGTGCTGTATGTGTATAGCACAGGCGGACGTCATGCCACGCCAACCGGACTGCTTCACCGCTGGATTTCTCACCTTCGTGATCGATCTTTTCATACTGAGAACTTCTAAGAAATGCCGAAACCCGCATTCTCTATTCATGAATGCGGGTTTCAAAACACAGAATAATAAGGCCAGGATCCCCGACATGTATATATGTCATTCTACATTCCAAAGCAGACCACATAGGTCCTGAAGTATGAAATTGCCCCAAAAGGAGTTAATTGGGTGCAAAATTCAAAGTTTATTGACCGCTTCATAATTTCACCACAATATACTCCCAAGGAATGTAGGTCTCATTTTCAGATTTAACGAAAGCCCCGGCGACCATCTTGCATCAAAACATTATCACTTGTTGGTCGATACTTTGAATATGTACATGTATTATGCGAGGCATGCCAAAAAAATTGACTGAAGTAGAATTTTCATAATCATGAAGGCCTCCACCGACCAATACAGAACAGAACAATGGCAGGGCAGTGTCGGATTAAAGCGGAAGGGGCAATGAGCAATCTCTGATTGCTTCCTTCCTGTGTTGCTTTTGTGTGTTTGCCTGCGTCATTCACAGCTTCACTGTTAATGGGATAACTTTAAACCCTTGGATCGATTATCACTATCAATAGTCACTCGGTGAATGGTTTATCAGTATCACCCAATAGTTACTCGGTGAAGGGTTCAGAGAATCCAGGAGCATTTAATGACTTTGTACGCGCATGTACATAAATGGAATACAATAATAGCAATATTTTGCCTACTGTGAGGCACAGTAATGTTCTTCAACAAAGTAAATAACTGATTCCAGAACAATTTGATGACAGTATGATTATCTTATTTTAGAGGCATGGCATCGTGTATGTGCTTTTAAATTGCTGTTACATACATGTAATTGCTGTTGTAAAAGATTGATGTGCACAGTGTTGAGAAAGACAAATTTGAATAATCGGGTGGATTTCCTACATCTGATCAATGATGACAAAACCTTTTGTTGCTAGGCATTGATTTATCGCGTGTTTGTGCCAAAGGCAAATGGCATGGCTGATCAGTACCTTTACTGTAAGCATGATAGATTAATTACTTGTAGAATATGTCCCAGAGAGATCGATGCAACTTTGCACATAGAATGAGGGATCCCGTCCACTCTAATTTCTCAAGCTGGCTTAAAGAAAGAGCAAGCCTTTGGAAAAAGTATGTTGTTGCAAATGAAAGAAAAGCTACATCAGTGTCCAAAAGTAATTTTTACCCCTCTGTCATTTTGGTTGATGGGGGGGTGGGGAGGGGTTATTGTCTCCGTCCTGTAAGTCTGTCCATTCGTTACACATTTTAGGCAGAACTGTTTGAGATACAGCTACTAGATCTTGAAAACTTATGTACCTTCTCTAGTTATTGGTCAGACACCATTGAAAATGACTCCCGTCGCCCATATTTTGCAGAGTTATGCCCCTTTTCGGATATATTATTTTCGGATTTTGTGGTACATGCTTGAAAATAACCAGTTACATCTGCAGAACTGTGTTTGTTACGGCTACTACATTTGAAAAACTTATTTATCTAGTTGTATTCTAGAAGCCTATATGCAAAAATTATTTTACAGAGTTGGGCCCCTTTTCCGATGTAATAATCTCTGATATGCTTGAATGTAACCAGTTATTTATATAACAGCTACCAAAGTATGAGGAAACATTTTTATCTCGTATGCGCCTTCAAAAAGTAGTTGTCGCGATATATAAAAAAGTAAACAATATAGTGTGGTAGGAAGCTATGCAAATAAGGTTAAACTATCCGAATAAGAATAAGGCTCAGACATGGTTCATGGTAAACGTTCTTCTCCAGAATATTCTGCATATATTCCTGCCGAATAGTCTGGTTTGTCGGGAGATGGAAATATCAAAGATTGTAAATATCTGAACCAAATGCCAATCAATTTTAAATCAAAAAAGCAGAATTGTTGTCCTTGGCTTGTTATAGGAGATCTCCGAGAATAACAATAAACAGGTCACACACATTTTTCAATGTTATCACTAGACCGTATTTTCGCTGACTTACCATCTTGGTTTCCTAGATCGATAAATTACTGCCCATTTTTACCCCTCGGCCAATTTTGGCCATGGGATATTGTCGTCGTTGCGTCCGTCGAGATAGCCGGAAAACCGTTCCACTGAAGAATTCCAAATTTGGTATGCTTATTCACCTAGTCAAGGACCAGAAGCGTATTGGATTGGGACCTGATTGGGTGGAAACCTTGGCGGCCATCTTTAATTTTATGCAAAATGGATAATGATCCATATCTCGGAAACCATTCAACTGTTCAATACGAAAGTTGGTATACATCATCGATACATCAAGCAAATTTCAATGAATTACCAAACCGGCTTTTCTGATTAGCTGAAAATCCTGGAGGCCATCTTTAATTTATGCGAAATCGATAATGATACATATCTTTGTTACCATTCAGTTGTTTTATCTGAAAGTTGGTATACATCATCGATACATCCAGATACTTTGAATCGGGACCTGATTGACCGAAAACCTTGGCGGCCATCTTTAATTTATGCAAAAACTTTGATGATATATATCTCTGATCCAATTTAAGTGTTCTATACCAAACTTGGTATACAGCATTGATGTATCAACTGACTTGCAATGAATAACCACATCAGTTCCTCTGAGTGGGGGAAGGATGGGCGGCCATCTTTAATTTATGCAAAATCATTAATGATCTCGTTCTCTGATACCGTTGAAGTGCTCGATGTAAAATTTGGTATACATCATCGATGCATCAAGAGACTTACGACAAATGACAGTTATGGTTTCTCTAATTGGGCGAAAATCTTGGTGGCCATCTTTAATTTATGCAAAATCTTTAATGATGTATATCTCTGATACCATTTCAGTGTTCTATACGAAACTTGGTATACAGCATCAATGTATCAAGAGACTTTCAATTAATAACCACATCAGTTCCTCTGAGTGGCGGGAAGGATGAGCGGCCATCTTTAATTTATGCGAAATCATTAATGATCTCTATCTCTGATACCGTTCAAATGTTCGATGTAAAATTTGGTATACATCATTGATGCATCAATACCGGTTTCTCTGATTGGACGGAAACCTTAGGGGTCATTTCTAATTGCAAAATTTTTGATAATCTGTATATTTGTGACTTGACTGCTTGGTGTTCCTGAAAACTTGGTTCAAATTGAATACATTATGAATGTACCCAGAGCCGAGGGGTTTTCAGATGTGCAGCTTCGTATAAAACACAAGAAACAGTGCAACTTGCATATTCTATTCAGTCCACACTCAATTTCCCTGCTTTTTCCAGCCTATTTGTGATTAAAAAATTTCGAGGCCCAATTTCCATGCTGAAGAAGTGGTGAATTCCCGTAATTCCATGCTGTCCATGGACAATGTCCATGCTTTCCAGGGTCCAGAATAATGTGACCATGGACATTGTCCATGCTTTCCAGGGTCCAGAATAATGTGACCATGGACATTGTCCATGCTTTCCAGGGTCCAGAATAATGTGACCATGGACATTGTCCATGCTTTCCAGGGTCCAGAATAATGTGACAAATTCCAGGGATTCCAGCCAATTTCCAGGGATTTCTAGTCGACCATGGACATGAACCCTGGAATTTCTTCCGTGTGTGAAAATGAATAGGAACCAAACATCTAGATATGACTGAAATAGTGTTGAAAGCGACGTTAAATCATATTCACTCACTCACATGCTGTTGTTGACATGCCCTGTCTACATCTGCATCTGTCTTGCCTGTGTCTCTCAGTTATTATGTTATATAGCTGCATATGTGTGATGACTGTACTTAATCATTGATCAGTGTGCAATTAAATTTGTAACTTGATAACTTTATCTAGAGGGCCTCAAAGGAGAACAGTCTTCAGACTGATTGTGTAACCCTCGAAAAATAAAGAATTTATTATTATTATATTATTATAAGGCTACAACATGCTGATCATGCAATATTTTATGCAGTTTTAGATGATGATTCTATTTGTAATAAAATTTGTGTTTTGTGACAAATGAAGTCCTGTAACTGCCTAGAAAAAGTTTCATAATATGAACTGATTTATCTGGCATGCAAAGTCTCATATAGTACTGTGTATTCTTCATTTGGATTTTAATGATCGAAGCACTTTAGGAAAACAGGGTTGAGAAACAGTGAACATAAAATCAATGCTGTGTTATTACCTACTTTCAAGACATCACTCTTTTTTTTGAAGGATTAAAGCTAGGGTCTCCAAATTCATATTACGTACATGAATGCAACTGGTGTTTGACTAAGAAGCCTATTCCAGTTGACATACCTTGACCTATTTTTTCAAGGCCATATACTGTTTATTATGATATAACATGAAGAAATATAGCTAGGCTTTCCAAATTAATACTATGTATACATCTGGCGATGGTCCAGAGGTGTACTGAAGATGACTGACCTTGACCTATTTTATCCAGGTCACATTCTGTTTAGTACAATATTTTATGAAGGATTGTATCTACATTGTCCAAATTTATACCACATATGGTTGGACCGGAACTTCTAAAGGTCAAATTTTATATGTTAGGTCTAAGATCTCTGAATTCATGTTCCATAATTAAGTTAAAATAGACTGGAAAACTGTTTAAGATGACTGACCTTGACATACATTTTTAAGATCAAATTACTTGATTTGATTATGAACTATATACATGTAGAAGAGTATATTTAAAGCTAAGAATTTGGTCATGTTCTGCCAGAACGTCTATGCAAATTTTTTCCCATCGATTAAGGCCTTGGCAAAAGCTGACCTGGTCCAACTCCATGATCAACCCTGCTAGATCACATTTTTGTTAACCCAGTTGTCGAAGTTCTAAAATTACATGATCTCACAATGCATGATTGCTGAGTGCATGTGGACAATAAACTGATAACCAAGGATATTGGAGCCCATTGGGCCAATATTATGTTGACTGAAATCAGGAATATGTCCTCCTCAACCTAAGATTTGAACAAAATATTCGTTGGAATTCATGCGGTTACTCTTTTTTATGTAAATTGAATAATTATAAGCATTGATGGGTCCAAATACTGTTCAATAATTTGGTCGTTGCTAAGATTTTACAAGATGCACATTGATCTTTACATGTATAGGGATGGGCAGTATAATATTCCAGATGCCAGAAATGGTAACTATTTCCAGAATTGAAGCTGCCAATCTTCACATTGTTGTGTCAAACTAGATCTATCAAACAGAATATGTATGCTTTACTGACTCCTGAGGTATATTGCATCATGTACTGTGTGAACCATCACCTAACAACATGGGTCTGGCCTATTACCCAAGCATGAGAAAGTATAAGGCATATCTTGCTGAAAGGATTGCGATGTAGCTGAATTATTTTTGGTGGATGTGAGGACGGGAGAAAAAATCTTAACCTGACATCTATGCATATAGTGTTTCTATACGGTCACATCACATATCATGTGATGGCGATTTCCAGTACGTCTGCCTGTGACAGTTTTCCACGGTATAGAATCGACAATGATTGTTGGTGAAAGCAGCAGTGCGTGTGTTGTGCAACTTTCTTTTGTAGGTGAATGTTCACCGGAGAGTGACTGCAGCGATGGTAAAATGTGGCAACATGATTGTATGTAAGATATGGCAACAGCTGTCAGCTGTAGCTAGAATTGTTCTTGGCAACAGTCAACTGGACCTAGCATTTTTTTGGCAACAGTGCATTCTGCGATTTATTGTATCTGATCAAAGTTTTTCAGTGCTTGAGTACATCACTGCAGGGGTGTGAAGACCCGGCAAACTTGGCGCCCACGTACCGTACATAATGTACCGCTCATAATCGCATTGAAGAGGACCTGAAACGGCTAAAGCTTTCAAATGTTCTTGTTCCCTGGCTGAATTTCGTATATACATGTACATGGATTTCTTTGATCTTCAGGACATAATTGGGAGGCAAAGTAATTCCTCGTGTAATGTCAGCATAAAATCGGCACAAAGCCTTGAACGGAGGACTGTGCATGCATGGTTAACTGCTTCAGCTTGGCTACCAGCTTTTGTTACCCCTCAGCCCATAGGGCTGCGGGGTCTTGTCGTTGCCATGTACGTCCGTCCGTCCGTCCGTCCGTCCGTCCGTCCGTCAACATGTTCTTGTCCGCTGAATATCTGCAGATCTATGAAGTCGGGCTTCACCAAACTTTGGTGAGAGCTTCCTGAATGTTGACTGATGAAATGATTAGATTTTCAGATGGCTATGATGATTTCATGATTTTTAATTATTTTTTTTTTATTATTTATTGATGGCTCAGCTTTTGCACTGTTAACTATGCCCATCAACATGTTCTTGTCCGCTGAATATCTGCAGATCTATCAAGTCGGGCCTGACCAAACTTTGGTGAGAGCTTCCTGAATGTTCACTGATGAAATGATTAGATTTTCAGATGGCTATGATGATTTCATGATTTTTAATTATTTTTTTTATTATTATTTATTGATAGCTTATCTTTTGCACTGTTATCTATGCCCATCGGGAACCCTTTGAAATTGTTGCATGTTTCATTGTGACTTGAAGGTTCCCTGATACAAGAAAGCCTGGTCCATTCAAGATTCAATTTATTTCCATTTAATCTCCTTATTTCCCATTTATCTGGGAGCTTACATGCTACACTTGTTCAACCTATGTACTACCCTCGGGAGGATTTCCCCACCCTTGGGGCACTAAATGTTATTGGACTTTTTACCTCCGTCGATCAGACGGAGGTCTAGGAGCGCAACGTGAAATCTCCCGCCAAATAATTGTCATATGGGGAACCCACGACTCGTGTGATGTCCAATAGGGATTGCCATGGTTCCCGACGAAATTTTGAAAAGTTTCTGGACACAAATGAATGCTTACGTCACAAAAGGTGTGTATCCTTTGCAGCGCTTCCACCGGGTCTCTTTATTCGAGGGTACTAAATTCGCGCGTGTACTTATAGCTTCGCGCTGGTACAGATGGCCGGTATGCGACGAAGACAAACCTGCGCTTTCATAAAAAGTAAATTTTCACGAAAGAAAAACTCGCATTCCAGATAGTATAATTGGAAACGTCCTCGAGAATCTCTGAATCGGCAAAAGATAAAGGACGAGTGTCATTCACCAGGATGCGAGTCGGAAGTGAGAAGTCAAATTCAAAGTCAGAGGTCAAAAACGTAAAACTCCGAAGAACTCTCTCGGCTTTTTCTTTTCTTTTTTTTTTTGGGGTTGGGGGGTGAGGGTTGGGGAGATAGCGACTGAAAAAATATATCTTCCCATGCTTCAATCGTTATCTGTGAATCCGATCAACAACCTAGCCGGATAATCTGTCAAAAATTATCCGTCGTCTGGGTAAGGTTGAAGGGTAATCGGAAGCTCGGACTGTGATACAGGCAAAAACTGTTGTTGTTGTAGTCTAGAAAAATAACTGCCATGCACTCTATGGAGAAGGGCCTCGTGAGGCACAAAGTGCAATTTTTTGTTGTTGTTTATCTGCAAATCCGCTCAACTCGATGGGTATCTTTCACTTGTTCTCACAGTTGCCTGGCCTGTGTGATATTGGGTGGTCGAAGTCTACGTATATTTTTTTTCAATAAATTATGGAAATTAATATAAACATATATACAGATATTTTTTAAATAGATTTTTTTATAAGTGTATTTCTCTTTCATCTTTGGCTCAATTAAAGTCATTCTCTAAAATGTGAAGCCGAGTTAATACAGTTTTTAATTATCTACCAATTAAACCCTGTCCTCTATGACATAGAATAAAAGAGAAGTTGGGAATAGAACCGCTCAACACAGTCATTTCTAAACATCAAGTTGTACATAAGTATTTTTACTTACTCTGTACAAGCTGAGGTCATTTTTGTGGCTTTTGAAAATTTTGAGATTTTTGCCAGTCTGTCCATATTTAACTAAGCGACGTCCAAGCGAGCTAATGTACGCGCATTATATTCATATCAAGTATGGTGCGGCTTGTGTTCAATGAGGCTTGGAATGTTTATACAATTAATTTTCTTCTCACTGTTACACAATAAATATTTGCTGCGTGGAATCCAGTCATTTGTTCCATAGGGGCAATATTCTCATCAGCCATCACCATTCAATGTGAATGTGATACATGTACAAGTCCATGGTCATTGATACAGTAAGGTGAAGGCGAAGGTGACCTGTAACACCAGTATACAAAATTATACCGAGCGCATTGAATCCTCATCATATGATGTTGAGACAGATCAGAACGAAGTGTCGGTAAAATCAGGTGTGTTTTGAAGAGCATTCTCTCATCAATGATGATGCTATACCGTACACATACAAAATATGAAGTGTTGCTGTGTTGGGCCTATAGCACAAAATCCCCCCTCTCATCCCAGCATCTCTGATGAGCAGGATGAGAGGGATTCTTTGAGTATAGGCCGTAGGCCTTGAGGGGTCACAATGCATATTCTATCATGCGGTCAGCTGACAACGTGATTCTCTAACGAGAGCTTATTATGGTCTAGCTGGGACTATATAAGCCCCCACAACCCTAAACCACACGTCTTTTTAACGCACCACGCCCAGTCTGTTGGCAGTATATAAGGGTGGGTGTAGACCTACAGACTAGCAACTTTGTCTGCATAATGAGAAACCACAATGGGTGGGTGTGACCCCTCAAGGCCTACGGCCTATACTCAAAGAATCCCTCTCATCCTGCTCATCAGAGATGCTGGGATGAGAGGGGGGATTCTTTTTCGTATGGCCTTGACCTATCAGGGTCACAATGCATCTTTAAAGAACGGACAACAGACTCTCGTTATAAGCAGAATAACCCATTTAATTCTGCACACAACAATACATGACCATACAACCAGTACATGTATAACAGAAGTAATTCAAGACAAAACAATTTGAGCAAACGTATCTCGGTTACCTTCCAAAGGTTTATGATAAAAATCATGAAAAGTTCTCGCTGACGACCAGTCAGCTGTCTTAACTATATCCTGCACCGAAAGTCCCTTTCGTCGTGCAGCGGAAGTTGAAGCTCCTCTAAAGGAATGAGCTTTAAACACCTCAGTGTCTATGCCAGAAAGAGTTAATACTTCACAAAGCCATCGGGAAATTGTACTAGTAGTAACTGGCTTGAAAGTCTTAAAAGAAATCAGCAGTTGATCAGACCTGCGCTTGGACCTGGTCCGTTTCAGATATTCAGTCAAAGTTCTCACAACACAAACGTTCTCATCATTGAACTTTATCAATTCCACAGATTTATTACAACATTTCGGACGAGTAGTCTTAAGAAAATCAGTTATCACACACAAAATCTTCTGTCTACAGTCAGATAACCTCATATTAGACACTTTTAATGCATGAAGGGTCTGGACTCTCTGAGCCGTAACAAGCGCCAATAGCGCAATTAATTTAAGAGTCACTAACTTCATTGAAATAGAACCAACGGGAACTAAAGTTCGCAGATAAGCCAAAACAACAGAAACATTCCATGTAGTATTGTATCTCGGCTTAGAAGGGGAAGCCTCAAAAACTCCCTTCATCAATCTCGTTACCAAATCTTGAGGGATATGACAACCTAAACAGTTCAAGGTCTGTGACAGCATAGAACGATGCGTATTTACCACACTATACGCCGATGAATTAGCTAACTCTGCTAAGTAGTTTAACACGTTCTGCTCAGACGGTGAAAGGGAATTAACAGACCGTTTACAACACCAAATGCACCACGCTCTCCATGCGTAGTGATATTGTCGATTTGTAGACTCGCGCCACGATTTAGCGATAAATCTTGTAGCCTCGATCGAAACTCCAGATGCTCTGAGCGACGCCCAGACACTACACAGGCGACTAACTTCAGCCTCTTTCCCATTGGGTGAACACTTCCTGTACCCGGTAGAGTCAATAGACCTGGCCTGTAAGGCAACTTCACTGGTAATTCTGTCAGCATCTCCGCTAGCTGCGGAAACCAAAGCTGTGTTGGCCAGAGTGGTACCACCAATATGGCCTTGCCTACCAAGTCGTCCGATATCTTGGCGAGGACTCTTGACAAGAGTCTGAAAGGAGGAAAACAGTATGGTTGAAAATTGGACCATGAATGAGCAAATGAGTCTACCAGACAACATGATGGATCAGGCCCCCAAGAGCCATAACGATCGAGCTGATGATTAAGCCTTGTGGCAAACAGATCAATGTCTGGCTTGAAAAACGTAACAGTGATACGACTGAAAATATTACTATTTAGCATCCATTCAGTAGAATCATTGAACTTCCTGGATAATCTGTCTGCTTCTACATTCTCAACACCAGAAATAAATCTTGCACTGATATACATGTTATGACTATCAATAAATTCATATATTGACAAAGCTATAGCATTGAGATGCATTTTCATTCCACCTGAACGATTAATGTAGCTAACAGTAGTCATACTATCAGATACTACCTGAACATGTTTCCCAATAAAATCGGGAACAAACAAGGATTTGAATGCAAATGAAACTGCTAATAGCTCCAACTGGTTTATGTGTCTCAGCGACTCCGACAGTGTCCATCTACCGCCTGCTGTTCTACCAGAACAAAAAGCCCCCCAACCAGATTTTGAGGCATCTGTGCTAATACAAAAATCGACGGGAGGATTCCGAATAACTGTTCCATTGTTCTTAGCAACATTGTTAATCCACCAAATAACTTCTTGAACTGCAGGCTCTGATAAAGTCATAAAGCCATCATAATCTTGATTTCCAAGGGCCATAACTTTGTCATTTTCCAACCATCTATAATGCAAGCGACCCAGTTTCACAGCTCGCATGCTAGACGTATACACACCGATCAAACTAGCAACTTGCCTTATTGTTAAAACTGAGGAATTCAAAATACTTTGTGAGCATTCAACCACATTGTTGACCTTTTCTGATGACAAAGAAATTGTAAAAGTTGATGAATCTATAATAAACCCCAAATATGGTATTATTTGACATGGGGTTGTGATGGACTTTTCAGGACTATGAAGAAACCCTAAAGACTGAAACTTATGCAGCATATCTTGGGTCTGTTCTGAACATTTTTGCTTGTCCTGGTTCATGATCAGTGAATCATCGATAAAATATCCACAACGCATACCATTACTGCGAAAATAGCAATACAAAGGTTTTAACGTTTTAGTGTAGACTCGAGGAGCCGATGAGAGCCCGAAAGGCAAACAGGAATATTGATAGGTTTGATTTCTCCATCGAAAACGCAAATACTTGCGATGCTCAGAGGCAATAGGAATGCTATGATAAGCATCCTGTAAATCTATTGAAGTGAAAAAATCTCCTTTCTTGACCAATTGTAAGGTTAAATCCAGAGTTTCCTGTTTGAAATGGTGATACTCGACAAACTCATTCAATCTCTTATTTCAGGCCATTTTGACAATTAAGTACAATGAAGTTGTATGTAGTAAAATCTGAAAGCTCATGGTCTGCGAATCACAAAACTGTTTACAAAATGAAAATCGGTTAAGAATTGACCGATCTACAGCGCAGTGAAGACAGCCAGTTTGTGGTATTTTTTTGGAACATCTCCATATGGAAAGGGGAGTAACTCATGGACCCATTTCTATCAAAATGGGCCAATTTTTTCTCACTCAATTCACCCTAAATTTCACAAGTTTTGAATTTCAGAGTTGAAAATTTCAGAATTAAACAAGTTTTGTGTGCCCATTCTAATGCTGTAATCAAACTTAAGCTAATTTGCATATTTTTTGGCTAATTTGCATAAAATTTGCATATTTTTGCCTGATTAACTCAATTTTACCATTGTAATAAAGATGTGATGTCATGTTGTTGAGTTTCCGACGATATACAAAACTCTGTATCAATTTGTTATTCATTGTGCTCAATCAGGTATACTCAGGTTTTGTTAATATCATATTTTGGGGGAAAATTTGCATAATTATGAGCTAATTTGCATAAATTTAAATCGCATGGATATCCCAGATTTTTTCTTTCCATTTCTTTTTCGCTTGAAATACTCCAATTGTTTTTTATTCAGATTGAAAATTCCATTTCTGATTAATTTGTGTGTCCTATTCAAAGGTGTAATTATATTTTAGTTAATTTGTGTATCTTATCTAATTTGCATACAAATTGCATATTTTTTGATTGACATATAATCCGAATCATTTCATTGGTCATCCCGAAGATTCATAGAGTAAGCTGCAACAACAATAATAAAGTGACAATGAGGTATTCCATGAATTTTTTATTATTTTTTTTTTAATGACGACTTTACAGTGCTGGCGATTAGGTGCCTGACTCTGAGGTCGCTGGTTCGAATCCCGCACGGGAATTGACCAAATTTTCAGCACTAGACTTTGTGCTATTCTAAGATAGTGTTATCCCAAAATAACGAAAACACTGTTATACGATCATTTTCTAAATGATAAAAAAATATATGACATGAGCCATGCTTAACTTCAAACGAGAACTTGAAGAAATGTGAACAAATTTGTAACAAGAAACAAGAACACCAACATGGTAGTAAGTGTTACACATGTTTCGGCATAATTGTGCCTCATCAGTGTAGTGTATCCCCAACAAACTGAACAAACAGGAGGAGACTACAGACATGTAAATTGGCCCATCTAGCATCAATAGAATAACAATGGACATTCCTCATTGAACAGCAGTGGAGTTGGGCAGTGACAGCAGTCAGTTTCTCAGTTCCACACACATTTATCCATATGCAGGCACATTTATAAAATATAGGAGGAAATTTGCAAAAATATAGGAATTTTCTGAATAAAATATAGGAAATAAAGGAGTGTAAGACAGGTCTGTACTACATTGTATGTTCCAAACGTGGTAGTTTTCTGGTGTTTAATCAGATTACTTTCACTGAATGCGGTCATAGTGGTGATCTTTCAGGTGACCTGTTGCTTGATTCATATTTGCTGTGCGAAGCGAGGTGAACAAATTCTGAAATGAATTTCCTGATGTCAGTTTGACTCATTACAGAGCATAGATGAAAGTTTTCATGACAAAAAGTCAAAATATAGGAGGTTTTGAGTAAAATAACTGAACACAAGATTTAATATGCATGTAGAGCGTATTAGTCATAAATATCTAACCGGTGCTGTTCAGGAAGGACCATCTATTGTTATTGTATGCAAGATGAGCCAATTGAAAAGCCTGGATGGATGGTGGCCATTCACTTTACAAATAAAGGGTACAATTATTATGATTACAGTGAATGTAGCTGTTAGAGGCCAAGGATAGTGACCAATTCGAAATCGCTGCCTTTATATCTGCTGTATAAAGTGTATGGCAGCATGGAAGAATGATATATAACATATCATTCTGGTAAAGTGAATTAGGCTAAAAGTTGTATCCATCCAGGCTGATCTATTCATGCCCCTGCCAAGCATGGCAGGAAATATTGGTTAATCAAAGCCTCACCATTGCCACAAGAAGACAAGATGACAGGAGTGACACTACCTAATGAGAAAGTTAAATACATAGTATTAATAAATATAGACATATGGATAATAATCCTAGTACCAGTGCAGTGAT